>CBVK0100097777.1:0-30993 GCA_900067695.1 Picea abies
ACATTATGAGTTTTATGCAAGTGGGGTGGCAGTACGAGATGATAGGCAACGGGTCCAATTTTCCGTTGGATTCTGAACGGTCCTATAAATCAAGGTGACAACTTTGTCCCCTTCCCAAACCATATGGTACTCTTATTAGGCCTGATACGAATGAAAACCTGATCTCCCACTTTATAACTTCGATCAGTCCTATGTGCATACGCATAACTTTTTTGTCTATCATGTGCTTCCTTTAGTCTCTGCCTAATCTGAATCACTTGTTCCTCCATCTCTTGAATCAATTCTGTCCCAACTGTTACTCAGTCTTCTAATCTATCCCAACTCAACGGTGTTCTGCATGCCCTTCCATACAGAGCTTCGTAGTGTGGCATTCCGATGGAGCTATGAAAACTGTTATTGTAGGTGAACTCTACCAAAGGTAGGTACTTCTCCCAATGGGTTTGATTATCCATGACATACATCCTAACCATGTCTTCCATGACTTGATTTACTCTCTCAGTTTTCCCATCTATTTTCGAATGATAAGTTGTGCTTAGGTTCAACACTTTCCCCAATGATAACTGCAAACTTGTCCAAAACCTAGAAGTAAATCTAGAGTCCCTATCTGAAATGATATTCTTAGGTATCCCATGCAAATGGATGACCTCACTTACAAACATGTGTGCCACATCAGTGACATCATAAGTGTCTCTAACCAGAATAAAATGAGCACTCTTAGTTAACCTATCAACTATCACAAGAATGGCATTGTGTCTATGAGATGTGAGTGGAAACCCCACAACAAAATCCATAGAGATGACTTCCCACTTGGACATAGGAACATCAAGTGGTTGTCAGAGGCTTGATGGGTGGTGGTGGTTGGCTTTCACTTTTTGACACTCTAGGCACTTGGAAATGAAATGGACTACATCATGCTTCATGCCTACCCAGAAGAAGAGCTTCCTCATGTCTGCATACATCTTCCTCACGCCCAGATGTGCACAATAAAGTGCTCTATGGGCTTGCTTCAGTATGATGCTTCGAAAATCCCACTTTCGGGGATGTAAATCCTTCCTCGATATCTTAACAATTTGTTTTCTTCTAGACCATATCCTTCATATGTTGGATCTAATTGCCTCGCACTCTAGAGGTTTGAAGTAACCTTTAAATACCAACTGTCTCATTGGAGTTGCGTTAACACACGTTCCCTCAGATTGACCTTTAACGGTACCAAGGAGAAGACACGCGGTCTCCTAATCAAGGCATCTGTGACCACATTTTCCTTTCCCTTGATGTATGAAATAAAAAAATTGTACTCACTCATAAAATCACTCCATTGCCTTTTCCTGGAATTCAGATCCATTTGAGTGAAGAGATGTTTTAAACTTTGATGGTCCGTTTTGAGCTCAAAGTTTTTCCCCACAAGATAGTGCCTCCAAAGTTTCAGAGCTAGCATTACAACTGCCAACTCCTCCATCCTGCATTAGCACAACCCCCAACCCTTGCTTCAAGGGATCTGTCCAGACTGTAAAGTCCCTTTCCATATCTGGCACTCATAGAATTGGCGCACTAGTTAGTAACCTATTAATTTCGATGAATGCACTCTCACATTCTTCTGTCCATTCATACCTAACCCACTTGCACTATAAAGTGGTGATGGGTTTCACTATTTTGCAGAACCCTTCCACAAATCTCTGATAATAACCTGCTAGCCCCATGAAGCTTCTTACCTCATGGTCATTTTTCAGCACTAGCCATTCCATAATGGCCTTTACCTTTTCTGGGTCCATAGAGATTCCTTCACCGGAAATGATATGTCCTGAATAGTGAATTTCTTTCTAGAAGAATGAACACTTCGACAACATCCCATACAATTTGTTCTCTCTAAGGCATGACAACACTACTCGTAAGTGTTCCTCATGCTCTCTTTCATTTTTGGAATAGATGAGAATGTCATCTAGAAAGACTTGTACAAAACGGTCTAAGTACTTCTGGAATACGTCGTTCATGAGGCTCATGAATACTGTTGGTGCATTGGTCAATCCGAAAGGTACTACAATGAACTTGTAATGTCCAAACCGAGTTCGAAAGGCAGTTTTAGGGATATCACCTTCCTTAATCCTTAACTGGTGATACCCTAATCGCAAATCAATTTTTGAGAATACTGCTGCTTCTTTCATCTGATCAAAGAGGCCATCTATTTGCGGCATTGGGTACCTATTTTTCACTGTAGCGTGGTTCAAGTCCCTGTAATCTATACACAGTTGTAAGGAACCATCCTTCTTCTTCACAAAAGTTACTGGTGCACCCCAAGGTGAGACACTGGGCCTTATTATCCCTAAGTCCAGTAACCCTTTCAACTCCATTTGCAACTCACAAAGTTTTAGCACTATCATCTGATACGGAGTCTTGGAAATTGGTTCTACACATGGTTTTAGCTCAATAGTAAAATCAAGCTCCCTCTTAGGAGGTAACCCTAGTAACTCGTTTAGAAAAACATCCTTAAATTTTGACAATACCGGGTACTGATCCAAGGAGGGTCCCTTCCTTTCAGTCACTGCTTCCACTACATAAAGTCAACACCCTTGCCTCATGCATTGCTTAACCTTCATAGTTGAGATAAAGCATAGAGACACCCATCTCCGTACACCATGGATCTCTACTAGTCTTCCTTCGTCATCGACACAAAGCACCCTTTTTGCGAAACAATCAACCAAATATCGATGAGCTTCTAACTAGTCCATTCCAATGATTAGGTCATACATCCTGAGAGCAGTGACATATACCTTCAACCTAGTAGTACACACTCCCAGGTATACTATACAGTTATCGACGCTAGGTCCTACTACTTGTTTTTCCCACAAAGCCATCTCGACTAGCTTGAAGTCATCATGCTCATAGGCTGCCAACCCACTCTTTTCTAATGCAAATGGTGAAATGAAACTATCTGTAGCACCAGAATCAAATAAAATCTTAACATTGATATGATTTAGTGTACTTGATGACTCCACCACCATGGATTAATGTTTTTCCAGGCAATTATTAACCGCTGCATAAATTTGGTGGCTGCCACTTGCTCTTCCCATCGGGGCCTTTCCTTCTCTATGCAAAAATCTTGATTGTAACTCTGGGCAGTCACCCTGGTAATGGGGTCCTCCGCATCCCCAACAGGTAACATGAGATTGAACCGGAGCACTATTCTGTGACTGTCTCTGAAATGAGTTCCTTCCCCTAGAACCCCTGCCCCTACTAACTATCCCCTGAGATGGTCATGGACCTGCCTGTGTCGTTGGTGATGAACGAGACGCTGCACTCACTGCCATTGAAATACCTGTGGCGATTGTCCTTGGTGCGACTCTATTACCATATGTAGGTGGCCTGGAGCTCCCTCCCCTGGAGAAGGTCTTAGGGGCCTTCCCAATGAATCCACGACGATGCGGAAAAGTCGATCTCATACCTCCAGTTAAGTTCATGTGTTCCTCTACATAACGTGCATTTTCCAGTGCTTCTGCTAGTGAAGACAGTTTCCACATACGCACCATAACCCTTATATTAGGTTTTAACCCATAGACAAAGCGTTATGCTTGTCGTTGGGCATTATCCATGTATGAAACATATTTGACCAATTCCATAAACCTGATCTCATATTCTTCTACAGTCCTGTTTCCCTGTACTAGATCATGAAATGCTCCCACCTGTTGTTCCTCATAGTAGGTTGGTATATATTTCCTTCGAAACCTCTCCTCAAAAAGTTCCCAAGATACGGTGTCTGGGGTAAGATGCAGTTTCCTTTCCAGTTTGCCCCACTAGTTCAAGGCACTGTCTCTCAACTGAAAAATCATTATCTTTTCCTTTGAAGTGGACACATAGTCTCTTAAGGCAAAACACCTTGTCATGCCTTCCAACCATGCCTCGACATGTTCACTGGCATGACCTCCAGCAAACTTCAGAAGTTTGATCTTCTAAAGTTCTCTAGTGATGTCTTCGGGTGGAGGTCCTCCCCCTAAATCCCTCGACACTTTTAGATTACCCATTCTAGATGGTGGGGGCTCCACTTCGATCCCTATTGGTTTACGCCCCTTTAAAGTCTCATTTATGGCCTCCAAAGAGCACAGTATGAGAGCTAGTTCAGGCAATGGTGGTGGCAACGCTGGCATTCCCTGCGACGATGCCCCTCTGCCTCGATTTCCTCAATTCCTAACCATCTTTCATCAACCAAAGTTGTCAGGGTGAGTTCAAGGACATTTCTCATTTGCGCAACTTAGACTAGAAAACAGGGTTAGGCGTAAGTTTTTTTTTTAACTTGTCTGTAAAAAGACATTACTCTCTTTAGGGGAAGTGGCTAGGTTGGGGTTAAAGATTCTAAGCTTGATGTCTTCGCCTAAGAAAACTACTAACTCCCTCTCCAGGTAGTTATGCTAGCATCGCACCACACTCGTCAATTCCTCGAGCTTACCTTCCTAGCGTGCATGAAACCCCCTTCCCCCTTTATCATGGTTTAAGTCCTTAAAACGTTTTTTTTTTTCAAACTGATTAATGTGACCTTGAACATACTTAATGATTAAAGTATGTACTCAATTATTAATATCAATTACTTGCTTTAATTAATTAATCATCAATAGTTGAAATGAAATTCAATCAAAATTTATTATTATTTTTTTTAAATTAAACTTTGCTCTAAAAATTTAAAAGTTAAAAAAAAAAAAAATTTACTCTAAAATTTAGAACTAATTTAAAATTTAAATTTTACTCTTAGATTTAAATTTAGAACTAATTAAAATAATAAAAAAAATAATTAAAACTAATTTATGGAATGGCCATTAAAACTAATAAAAAAAAAGTTAAATTTTAAAACTAATTAAAAATTTAAATTTTAAATTTTAAACGAATAATAATAATAAATAAATAAAACAAAATAACACAACAAAAAAAAAATTAAATAAATTGATATGGGCATCGTGGGTCCTTGCATGAGGCCCATGTGCCCCTTTTTCCCTCTCCACTCCCAAAACCCTACACACTTCTTTAAGCTATTGCTATCAGCCTCTTTCATTTTTTTTATTTTTATTTTTTTTCATCCTCTCAGTAGAGGGAAGGTGTAGGTTGCATGGGCTCGACCACACATTCCTCTGGCTGTGCAACTACACCGAGCTCCTTCCTGTGGGAAAGGTTCCATGAACAAGCCCTCATGGGCTCCTCCTCCTGGGGGCAAGGTGCATCATCTTGGCCGCCGAGCTCCCTCTCAGCTAGACGCGTTATGCACAAAGGTCTTCTCCTCCTCGATGGCTTAGCTTGGCACTTGGCACTTGTGCACTGGGCTTTAACTTGATGTTGCAGCTTGACCTAGTATATGGTGTTAATCTATGTTGTTTTGTGTTGCAGGTGCTTGGCTGGGTCCACGACACATCTCATCTCCTTTGTTGGCTCCTCCTCATTGCTTACCACTCAGTCATGGGCATTGATAAACTTTTCTCTCATTTTTTGTAGTAATGTACACACTACACCTCCCCCGCTTGAGAAATCGGGGTCATCCTTTCTCTTGTAAAACATCTGAATGTTACAGAAATGGTGAAGGAAAGAGATATTGAGAATGTGGGTGGATAGAAGGCCAAGGTCTGTGATATGCACCATGTTATTGCTCATCTTAGATTTTAGGAGAGTCATACAAGAGGGGGCTATGAACAAATATGATAGTGTCCATTATACCCACGGTTCATATTTCTAACTTCCGTCGCTTATTCTTACCTTGAAAGGACTTAATTTAGGCTCAGAATGGGATGACTGGAGATAGGTTTCATTCAAGGAAGGGATTTTTTTGATGATGGAGTCAGCAAAGGAAGCTTGAATACTTGCAGCAGATAGTTCCAAGGATGCTCATAGTTGTTCGTGCTTCAATGGATGGTCAAATGTTAATACAAGGACATTCTCACGAGTCTCGGTTGGAAAAAAGATGACTCATTGATCCAAGCTATTGTATGGGGGTCCAAGGATTGGAGAAGGTGTTCATGGAAATGTATTTGAGGGTAAAAACATTGCACATAAGTGGAGTGGGCTTGGTGAGGTTATGGGAGGAAATGAGCTAATATACAACTAAATTGACATCAAATCTGGAAGTAAGTGTCTTTCTGTGAAATCATATTCTTTTGAAATCATATAGTTCTGTTGAAATTCTCTGTATATCTTTATCTTTGCTACCATCCACTATCCACTGCAAGAATATATGGTGGGTCTGGCTTTGAAACAAGACTGCAATGTCATTAGTCAATATAAAGTCTTGGTGTCTCATTGGCATGTTAAGGATCGATTCCTTTAAGAAATAAAAACTCACAAGAAAAACTGATGGCATGACAAATTCCTTGGTCTGATAGATGATGTTTCATGGCAAAACCCATTTGAGAGAAGCTCGATATTTGAGCTTGATGCTACAAAAGTAAGATTTTTTAAAAAAATTATTGAAAACACCTACTAGTTTGAATTCTTCATGGTTGTATCCTCTTTGTTCATATGTCATGTTTATTATCATATGTCATGTTTATTAGATCTAACACCTGAAATTTGGAAGGTAGACTAATTATCGTTTTTATAATTGTTTCTTATAAACCAAACCTTTTCTAACTTGATGTATTTTTTCAAGTAGCATAATAAAGAGAAGATACTCACATTTTTTTCATCATTTTTGTACTATTTGTATATTATTTTGAATGTCCATTTTGTAGTAAATAGATGCTATTAAATATTTTGATTTGTTCACTTCATTTTATTTTGATTGTGTATAATATTGTTGGGTTGTTTTCTTTCTGTGAAAATAGGAGAGAACAGGTACCAAATGGCAAGGCAAAAGCTAAAAGAGGTGCCAGGTAATCTATTTGCTAATACATGTAGCTCTTCATACCTTTATATGCAATCGTTGATGATTCTTATTCTTTTTTATAGTAGCCCCAATGGGAAGAGAAAGTAGCAGCCACAAGATTTATGCATCAGTTAATAATCACCAGGCCGAACACCAATCCATGGTGGTGGAGTCATTAGGTACGCTAAATCATATCAATGTAAATATTTTATTTGATTATGTTGCTACAGATAGTTTCATTTCACCATCTACATTATAAAAGAGTGGGTTGGCAGCCTATGAGCATGATGACTTTAAACAAGTCGATATGGCTTTGGGGAAAAAACAAGTGGTAGGACCTAGTGTTGATAATTGTATAGTAGACCTAGGAGTATGTACTACTAGGTTGAAGGTATATGTCACTGCTCTCGGGGTGTACAACCTAATCATTGGAATGGATTGGTTAGAAGCTCATCAAACTTTGGTAGATTGTTTCGCAAAAAGGGTGCTCTGTGTAGAAAATGAAGGAAGGCTAATAGAGATACAGGGTGTACGAAGAAGGGCATCATTATGCTTTATCTCAACTATGAAGGTTAAGAGATGCTTGAGGCAAGGTTGTCGACTATATGTAGTGGAAGTGGTGAATGAGAGGAAGGGACCCTCATTGGATTAGTACCTGGTATTGTCATAATTTAAGGATGTTTTTCCCAATGAGTTACCAGGGTTACCTCTTGAGAGGGAGCTTGATTTTACTATTGAGATAAAACCTGGTGCGGAACCAATTTTCAAGACTATGTATCAGATGATAGCATCAGAACTTTGTGAGTTGCAAATGCAGTTGAAAGAGTTACTGGACTTAGGGATAATAAGGCCTAGTGTTTCACCTTGGGGTGCACCAATAATTTTTGTAAAGAAGAAGGATGGATCCTTATGATTGTGTATAGACTACAGGGACTTGAACCATGCTACAGTGAAAAATAGGTACTCAATGCTGCGAATAGATGACCTGTTCGATCAGATGAAAGGAGCAACGATATTCTCAAAGATCAATTTGTGATCAGGGTATCATCAGTTAAGGATTAAGGAAGGCGATATCCCAAAAACTGTCTTTCGAACTTGGTTTGGACATTACGAGTTTGTCGTAGTACCTATCGGATTGACCAATGCACCAGCAGTATTCATGAGCCTCATGAATGGCGTATTCTGAAAGTACTTAGACCGTTTTGTACAAGTCTTTCTAGATGACATCCTCATCTATTCCAAGAATTAAAGAGAACATGAGAAACACTTACGAGTGGTGTTGTCCTACCTTAGAGAGAACAAATTGTATGGGAAGTTGTCAAAGTGTTCCTTCTTCTAGAAAGAGATCCACTATTTAGGTCATATCATTTCCAGTGAAGGAATCTCTGTGGACTCAGAAAAGGTAAAGGCCATTATGGAGTGGCCAGTATCGAAAAATGCCCATGAGGTGAGAAGCTTCATGGGGCTAGGAGGTTATTATCAGAGATTTGTGGAAGGATTCTTAAAAATAGCGAAAGACATCACCACTTTTTAGCACAAGGGGGTCAGGTATGAATGTACAAAAGAATGCGATAGTGCATTCATAGAGCTTAAGAGGTTACTAACTAGTGCGCCAATTCTACGAGTGTTGGATATGGAAAAGGACTTCACTATCTGCACATATGCCTCGAAGCAAGGGTTGGGGGTTGTGATAATGTAGGATGGAGGAGTGATAGCTTATGCATCAAGGAAGTTGAAGAAACATGAAGACCTATACATGAATCATGATTTAGAGTTGGCAGTTGTAATGCTAGCTCTGAAACTTTGGAGGCACTATCTTGTGGGGTGAAACTTTGAGCTCAAAATGGACCATCAAAGTTTAAAACATCTCTTCACTCAAAGGGATCTGAATTCCAAACAAAGGTTATGGAGTGAGTTTATGAGTGAGTATGATTTTGGTATTTCATACATCAAGAGAAAGGAAAATGTGGTCGCAGATGCCTTGAGTAGGAGACCATGTGTGCTCTCCTTGGTGCCCTTAAAAGTCAATCTGAGGGAATGTGTGTTGATGTAACTCCAAGGATACAGTTGGTATTTAAAGGTTACTTCAAACCTCTAGAGTGGGAGGCAATTATATCCAAAGTATGAAGGATATAGTCTGGAAGCAGACAGACTATTGAGATATCAGGGAAGGATGTACATCCCTGAAAATGGGGATACTCGAAGCTTCATACTAAAGGAATCCCATAGAGCACTTTATTGTGTGCATCTGGGTGTGAAGAAGATGTACGCAGACATGAGGAAGCTTTTCTTCTGGGTAGGCATGAAGCACATAGTCCATTTCATCGTCGAGTGCCTAGAGTGTCAACAAGTGAAAGTCGACCACCATCACCCGGCAGGCCTTCTACAACCACATGATGTTCCTGTGTCCAAGTGGGAAGTCATCTCTATGGATTTTGTTGTGGGGTTCCCACTCACATCTCATAGACAGAATGTCATTCTTGTGATAGTTGATAAGTTAACCAAGAGTGCTCATTTTATTCTGGTTATAGACACTTACGATGTCACTGATGTGGCACGTGTGTTTGTAAGTGAGGTTATCCATTTGCATGGGATACCTAAGAAGATCATTTCAGATAGGGACTCCAGATTCACTTATAGATTTTTGACAAGTTTGCAGTCAGCGTTGGGGACTCAGTTGAACTTAAGCACAACTTATCATCCTGAAACAGATGGGAAAACCGAGAGAGTAAATCAAGTCATGGAAGATATGCTCAGGATGTATGTCATGGATAATCAAACCCAGTGGGAGAAGTACCTACCTTTGGTATATTTTTCCTACAATAATAGTTTTCATAGCTCCATCAGAATGCCACCCTATGAAGCTCTGTATGAAAGGCCATGCAGAACACTATTGAGTTGGGATAGATTATAAGACTGAGTAATAGTAGGGCCAGAATTGATTCAAGAGATGGAGGAATAGGTGATTCAAATTAGGCAGAGACTAAAGGAAACACAAGATAGGAAGAAAATTTATGTGGATGCACACAGGACCGATCAAAGTTATGAAGTGGGAGACCATGTTTTCATTCGTATCAGGCCTAATAAGAGTGCCATACAGTTCGGGAAGGGGAAAAAGTTGTGACCTCGATTTATAGTACCGTTCAAAATCCAAGAGAAATATGGACCCATTGCCTATCGTCTCGTACTGCCACCCCACTTGCATAAAACTCATAATGTTTTTCATGTATTTGTTTTACGTCATTATGTTGATGATGAATCACATAAGCTAAATTGGAAGGAATTGGAGGTATCAGATGTGCGAACTCTCATGGTAGAACCGTTACACATATTGGATCATAGAGTCCGACAGCTCAGGAACTGTCTGGTAGACGAAGTTAAGGTCTAATGGGACAAGTATAGTCTAGGATCTGCTACTTGGGAAGACGTAGAGACACTACGACGAGACTATCCCTCACTTTTTTTTACCACCTCGAGAATATGTTTCTCGAAGGTTGGGTGTATGTAACACCACCTTTTGACTTAGACAGCTAGTATTACCTAAGGCCTACACACTTTTATTTTCTATTCACAATGAAACTATTAAATGATACACTTGAACTTTTAAGACGTATGAACCTTTATGCATGTTTAAATGTATTTGAATAATGATGGATATGATGCGATATATTGTGAGAATGTAAATTTTATGAATGTTTAAATGTTATTGATGATGATGGATATGATGCGATCTATTATGTGAATGTAAATTTTATGAATGTTTAAATGTTATTGATGATGATGGATATGATGTGACATATTGTGTGAATGGGAATCCTATGAAGATTATAAATTCTATTTAAATGATGATTGGATATGATGCAATATAATTGGAAATGATAATTTTATGAATGGGTGTCAAAATTGAATTATGGGATATTATGAGATCTATTTCTAACTTGAAAACTTTGATGTTAAGTTGTTGGTACATGGATACCAAATTGAAATGATGGTTGTATGCAATAACATAATGATAATGCATAGAAATGTATGAGTTTGTGTTACAGACTAATCTGCAGGTTATGGGCTATGAAATAGCCAAGGGATAATGATGATGAAAGTGGATGTCATGACCACTAGCCGAGAAAAATTATGGTATGAATATTTGTATGTGAAATTATATTGGCTTGGATGCATTTCTATGATATGTGGACCAGTGCAGGATTTCAGGTGATGAGACTGCCCAAAACTGAATAAATGATGACAAAACTCCCAACAACACAGTGCCATTGTGTATTCCATTGTAGGGTGTGCACCCTAGTTATGATTAGGAGGGGTGGAGGTATTTCCCACCATGTATCCTCTGAAACCTAAAGTCATGGGAGGACAATGTTAGTTCACGCTCCCCTAGACATGTGATGATGACTGTCAGTTCCTTGCTGGGGAAGCTTTGTCAAAGTAGTGACACTTCCACTTACGAGTTCTATTTGGAGTTAGGTCAATATAGTTGACGCTCCAAGATAGTCCAGCAAAGGAAGGATAGGAATGGAAGATGGAAGTAAGTTAGTTGAGAGTGTATGGAGATTTGTCTTATGGTGGAATTTATTGTTTTTCCTTCTGAAAAGAAAATGTGTATATATATATGAATATTAGTAATTATGTAACTAAACTACAATTATCTAAATAACATCATTGAGCTAGATAATTGTAATTAAAGGATTTCACAACAATTTGATTGGTTTATTGTCTTTTATAAAATGAATAGTCTTGTTGATTGGATTGGTTTCATACATAAATTACTATAAAGGTGATAGTTATTGATTATTAGTACATGAACGAGACTTGTATGTACTAGCTACACATGCATTTCTTGTGCATGTACACTAGTATGAATGAGTTTCTTGGCTTACTTACTAATAATGACGGTTATTTGTTATGAATGTGTGGACCATGTTTCTTTTCCCTTGTATCATAGAATACTTTAACTTTGGGATGAAGTTTCCTAAAGGGTGGGTGTATGTAACAACCCTAGTTAAATGATTGCTTAAGGTTTATCAAGTATAATTAATTAGATAATTAACTGTCCTAATATGTTTTAGTTAAATAATGATTATTTATTAATAATATTAATTAATTAATTAATTATTAATTAATTGTTTATATCTGTTGATTGATTAATTAATTAATTAATTGACTCATTAAAGGTTTGGGTAATGAATTAAAGGGCTTAATAACTTTAAGTTATTTATTATAAGACTTTACGTATGTAGGGGGGAATGAAGCATTGATTGGAGGGATAAGGTGGGTGGCATTAAAGCAGGCCAGGGAGTCGGCGAATGGGGGGAGACATGACTGGGCAGAGACCTTCAGGAAGGGGGATTATGAAAAATTGGGAGGAGAGGACTGTATTTTTTGCTGTTGGATATTTTTTTGGTTTTGGGGAGTTTGGTTTTGGAGTTTGGGTGAACCATTGTAGGGGCCACCAGGTTGCTGGGAGTTTTGGGCTTGGGGGCCAGGAATCCTCACGGAATCTTGGAGCTAGGGAGCCGGATAGGATGCTCCTAGCTGGCTGGGTGGTTAGTCAGTTTTGGGCAGGGTTTGGTCAGATCATCAAGCAGAGTAAGTATAGAGCATCAGAGAGGACAATCATAGGTCGAGAATTTAGCATTAGACAGAGGTATTTTTATGTACGCATTCTCATGAACATGTGATGGTTATTTAAAATTATTAGCATGTTGTTATTTAAATTTTTGCTTCTTATATGTTGAATGAAAGAAATTACTTATTGTTTATGCGTCGAAGTAATCTTATATGTTTAAATTTATAAATTTTATTAGGCTTAATTAAATCATCTCCTTACATAGCCTGCTTCTTCAGACACAGATCAAATAAATTGGTCTAACTGATATATGGATAATGAAGTAAGTAAAGCTACTAGAAGCTTTAACTAGTGACATAAATGGGATGTTCAATTCGAGAAAGGAAGATATCGAGAATAAGTTCAGTTGAAGACATGGGCATCTGTTTAGTTATTCTAGTTTCTCTGCTACCGTGGTATTTTTGGTGGCTAAAACTGGGAATGACCATGAACTTAGCATGCACTTAATGTTCATAGGAGATTGTGCACATACATTGTTACTTGCTTTATTGATCACTCAAGATTGTTTCGATCGATTGTTATCCTAGAGATACTTTCAAAGAGAAATGTTCTATTTTATCTGGGATTGGGATGTTTATGGTTCAGGCAAATATGGAAATCAACAATAAATTTTTCAGTTGAAGAAATGGGTCTCTGTTTATTGTCTTTGACCTTTCACTCACATGACATTTTTGTGGTTGCAATGGAATGCAAGTGAAATTCTCATGTGGTTATGTTCACACAAAATTTTGTTTCCTTATTGTTCAATTCTTTTGCTTACTTATTATTGTATGTTTGTTTCACAGATATATCAACAAACACATCTATAAGCAAGGCTAGTATACTTTTATTCGATCCATTTGAATGTAATTTTTTTTTCAACTTTATGCCATGTTGCTTTCCAACTCAATGCAGTCATGTTCAAATGGTTATTAGATTTAACAACCCAAATTGGTTGCATACCTTGTAGACCATGTTGGCAAAAAGACAAAATCTCGGTGTTGTGGGTGGTGAAGCCCAGGTTTTAGTTTTGAAACCGGGCTCTAATACCATCTGTAAGATCCTTGCTAATAGAAGATAAAAATCAATAAATGAATTAATACATATAATTGATATTTATAACTTCTTTTACGGTTCTATATTCAACAAGCTAACAAGCTAACCATTCATGGCTCAGCAAATTATAATCGAGCACATGAAATACAAATCATATATAAAAAAAAACATACAAAGCTTAGTAAAATAGTGAACCCTCATAACTATATGACATAAATACCTCTCAGTGATGTTATTTTCCCAACTTCATCTGTCCTCGCTGCTCTGCCCAAACTGCTCTGCCCAAACTCTGCCCAAAACCAAAGCTTTCTTCCCTGCCAGCTATGAACAAATCCTATCTGGCTCCCTAGCTCTGGGATTCCGTGAGGATTCCTGGCCCCCGATCGCAAAACTCCCAGCAACCGATGATCCCCTGTAACAGTCCAAAAAATTCCTCCATCCTCAAACCAGAAAATGTAGTTTTCCCATACAATCTCCCCCTCTCTCAAAAGTTCTCCCTACCCCTCAAATCCAAAAGTGCCCCTCTTGAATGTCTTTGCCCCCTCATATCCCCTCGTCCATTCATTGCCTCTGCATTCAATGCCAACCACCTTATCCCTCCATTCAATGCCAACCATCCCTCAATACATTAAGTTTTATATTAAATAAATTAAAATTTATTAAACTTTAATTCGTTACCCGAACATTAAATGAGTTAATTAATTAATTTATTAATTAATTAACATGCATTAAACAATAAATAATTCATTAATTCATTAATATTATTAATAAATAATCATTATTTAACTAATATACATTAGGACAGTTAATTATTTAATTAATTAAACTTAATAAACCTTAAGCAATTATTTAACTAGGGTTGTTACAAATTCATCCAAGAAATCATCAATGACAGGAATGAGAAATTTGTCTTTGATGGTGAGTTTATTGAGGGCATGAAAGTATGGACACATGCGTTGAGTAGATTATTTATTGAATACCATGACCACAGGAGAAGAATAAGGGTTGGTACTAGGATGGATAACACCTCATGGAGAAATTCTTGAACTATTTTCTCAATTTCATTCTTTTGAGAAAAGGGATGATGATAAGGGAGAACATTAGGAGGAAGACTACCTGGGACTATAGGAATGGAATGATCATGAACACCACATGAAGGGAGAAGTCCCTGGAGAGTGGAAAAAATAGCTTGGTGTTTATATATGATATATTGGAGGTTAGAATGCACAAAGGGTGTCTCAACTGCTTGAATAGAATGGAGTTGGAAAATAATGCTCGAATAACCTTTTTTGAGTAGCTTTTCCATTTGATGGGAATTACTGATATCAGGGGATCCTAATGTGATTCTGGAATTGATATTGATGTCTCTCCTATTGTAATTGCAGGGTTAATTCTTAAAAAACCAGGAGAATGGGACCTAGAGTGTGTAAACATTCAACACCGAGCACAATATCACAACCGCCCATGTTGATAGAAAACATATGAGATTTCAAGTGGTACTAACCAATTTGTAGGAACACATTTTCGCAATTCCCACCACATTTCATGGAACCTCCATTGGCTATCATGATTTAAAAATTATCGACAACACCAATATAGAAGTCAATTTCCTGGGAAATGTGGCAGTGAATAAAATTATGGGTGCTTCCACTATCAACAAGGATGATAATTTTTCTATGCTTAATGTATCCAATTATATTGAGGGTTTGGGGAGTAGAGAATTCAGTGATCGCAGGTAGGGAAATCAGTGGTTCAACTTCTAGTGGGTTAGTAGGGGGAGTAGTAGCATCTGGACGGGGTATCTCTTCCATGGGGGGAACTTCAACCTCCTTTTCAACAACATCCTTTGAAATGGTCATAAAAATATTTTGTTCCTTACACTTGTTCTCAGGAAAATATTTGTCATCACAATTATAGAAAAAACCCTTGAGTTAGTGTTCATCCATTTATGCCATAGTTAATTTCTGGACCTTGAGAGGGGTGGTAGGAGGGGTTGGATTGGTGGTTTGAAGGCAAGGAAGAAAATAGGGATTTATTTTCTAGGACAAAACAACATGTTGTGCTTATTTGGAACATTTATTAGCTTCCAACCAAGTCTAAGGGCGAGCCATGAGGACCTGGGCTTGGATTTCATCCTTTATGCCACTAACAAATCATTCCTAGAAGAAGGAATCTATTATTCCCTCCATTCTGAAGTCCAAGTGCTCAAAGGAAGTTATAAATCCTTTCATTGTTCCCAAATATTTCAACTTGGTCAAACAACCTAAATAGTGGGTGTTGGTGTCAAAGATTTCATAAAGCTCTGCAACAAATTGGGTCCAAGAAACATACCCCCAGCGTGCAATTTTATGACATTGCCACCATTTATGGCATTTAGGATCCAGATAAACAACAACATAATGAAGTTTTTCCAACTTATCAATAATGACATGCAAATAAAAATAATTCTCCATTTGAGTGACCCAACCCATGGGATCTGAGCCATCAAATTTATTGACCTCGACTCTTGGAATACAAGGGCCATGATGAAAGGAGTTGGATTTAAATACCACAGAATGTGACAAGTCAACACCATCTAAGTGGGATGATTGTTCCAAGGAGGAAATTCCATGGGAGTGGTTCAAAATTTGGTTGACAATTGATTTGAGGGTGTCAAATTCTCCCATGAATTTGGTATCCATGGGTTAAAATTGGTGTTGGACTTGGTCCTAGAATTGTGAAAATCTAGAATTGATGGAAGCAATTTCAAAAGTCATAAGTTAGATGTTCTCCTTATTTTGGGTGATGGTAGCTTGCAAGTCTTGGTTATGATTGTTGTTCATTTGGATATGAGGGGTGCCTGTAATGGGAAATGAGTCCACTAGAAAAAGGTAGATGGGTAAACTATATGACTAGGATAAGAGTGAGAAGAGAAATCCAATGTGAGAGATGTCAAATAAGGGCTCTAGGAAAGGGGTGGATGGAACCACAAAAAAATAAATTCTTGGAAGTGATAGGTACCACGACGATGAGGGAGAAAAGGGGAATGGAATGGGATAGGTTGCAAATAAGAGTTCTAGAAAGAGGGTCGGGTCCATTGGAAAAAAATATTAAAAATGATATGTACCATGATGATCGGGGAGAGGAGAGGAATCCAATGGGATAGGTTCCGAATAAGGGTGTCGATGGGACCATTTTTTTGTTGCAGATTTATATTCTAACCTAAATAATATTTCAATGTCGAAATTCCCAAATTCTTAATAGAAAAAAAGTGTATTAATTTCACAACTAGAATGCAAACAGCAAGATTGTGCAGCCAAAATATCCTTTATGTTCCTTGTCTAGTATGTTTCCCCACAGGTTAGGTTTTGTAGAGTGCCTATAAACAAGGGTTTTCCCTATGTTATAGCTCTTTGATATACGTGCAGGTCCAAACAGTAGTACTCGTCCCAATATCTCAGGGCACCAAATAAGGAGGCTCGATATTACCCTTAGTTATACTACCCAATTACCTAGGTACAAGAGAGTATATTCCTGAGTGTTGTTCCCAGTGGCACTAGAGAATTCAGGAAGTCGATTGGTTGATCTATAGATGCTTTTAGAAGACCTAGGGGACTCCTGATATACATTTAAATAAGTGGGAGTGATGGTCGTGTAAATAAGCGGACTCCTGATATACATATTATTTCGAAGGGTACCAACAGGGGTTACAGAGGTTTTCAACAAGGGAGAAACTTTTGGTTTCTAGGAAACCCCATGAAATTGTTTGTATTGTATGCATGTAGTCTTCCCCACTACATTTTTACCCATTGAATGAAAAATCTTTGTGCTTTAAAGACACCAAAAATACACGTCTCTACCTTAGAAAAATGCTTACCCACAATTCCTTCCAAGGAAATTTATTTGATACCACTTGTAAGGTACTAGATGTAATATAATATGCAGAAACAAGAATATTCATCACATATCAATGGAACAATTAATATTGAGAAGAGAAATACCAAAAATAATACCTTTGTTCAAAGAAAGTAGTGTTCACTTAACTCTTCGAGGGGGCAACCTCTAGTAGAGAAAAGCCCTATTATAATAATTCTTAATACAAAGACTTTGCATTCCTCCTACTCTTATTTATACTAATTATATCTTCTAAAGAACATTCTAGAGGAATATCTTTCTAGAAGAAGAAACTTCTATTAGGTCTTATTACATTGACTTGTTCACATTTATTAAATAGGGATTATTGACTAATGATGGACTTTATTACATGGAAAATATATTATTCTATCTATGTGAGGGGTTAGGGAGGTTAGGTCCCTAAAAAATTGTATTTTTACTTTCCAGGTATGGAAATTGAAACCAGAGTATTTCTCTAATGGAATTTACATGCTTAATATATTGGTCAGAAAAATAAAAATAAAAGAAAAAGAAAAAAGTACTATATTATTTTATATGAAGGCATGTGTATAGTTTTAGTCATCATTATTGAACATGGAAGTGGCTCATTCATCAATGGAAAACTCTACTGTATGGGATAATCTATTGATTCACTGGTATATTCCTAGAATCATGGATACCATCACCACTAGTAGTTCCTATCAAGTTTATGAATGAAAGAGAATCATTACATCGCAAGAGAAGCACCATCCTAGGTTTACCTCTATCATACATAAATGAATTAAGAATAATAATGTAACAAAAAACACGTATTATATACGCCAATATTTTTTTGAATTTCAAGGTATGGAAGTCAATGTCTATTGTAAAAAATGGTGGACCAAATTGTGTGAATAAATTAGCAAAGAGGAATACACCCCTTTAGTTAGTTTGGGAAACCTAAGTGAAAATACTCAATGAACAAAACAACTATTGTCGATTGATGGGGCACATAACTCTACTAAATAGTGCATTGCTTGAGAGAGTAAGTGTGGTTGTGCATTAGTATGTGTTTAATAGTGTTTAAAATGTAAATGTCAATTGTTATGTGAAATTCTATTTCATTCTCTTTTATCAATAAATACTATGTCACTAAATCTTCTAAAGTTATGCATGAAACCAACAAGAAAAATGGAACCAATAATCATATTGAAACCAACAAAAGTAAAAGTCTTACATTCATTCTAGTATAAATAATAAAGAGAGTAATCCCACACTACACATACACTAGAATGATTCTCCACAATGTAGCTAGTAATGGCTTCTTCTCATTAACATTTCATAGAATAGATATCTACAAAGGTGCAAAAGAAAAAGTCCATTTTCTATCAATTTTATCTTGTTTATACCCAAGAGGGAGAGGGAGGATAATCATTTTGATTCCTCCTCCACTTAGCTATCTAGTTCCCTTCTTAGATTTTTGGTTTCTTCATTCAACTTCCTTTTTCACCAGCTAGGGGTTCGATTTCTTTATTAGTTTTAACTCCTTTGACAATTTTGATTCCCTTCTTAGATAGTCAATTTCTTTGTCTAGCTATAATTTTGTGTCACTTGGGGATTCATCTCCTTTATTGACCATCCAAAGTTCTAGTACTCTTATGCCACCTGACGGTTTATATTTATTTTGTAAGTTTGAACTTTCTTTTCTTTAACTATTTGAGTCTCTTTCTTGGCCATTCGATTCCCTTTTATAAAAAGAATAGTTGTCTACATGTTAGTGTACACATGGATCACATGGGTTAATTTTTAACATTAAATAAATAATCACATCGAACAAATCCCTTTTGGTATTTCTAATTAAACTGAGCTATAATGAGTTGTTGTTAGTCTTGATTTGGGGATTGAGACCCAATAACACACAAGTTTGAAGAGGGAGGCCCCAATTTGACCAATTGGGAGTGATTGCTAAATTGGGTTGAGCAACGATTTAGGGAAAAGGGAGAAAATGCTTGAAAGGAGACCCCTTTAAGAAATAAAGGCCTATTGAAAAAATTAGGGAAAGGCCCATGATAAGAGGTGAAGATAGGTCCTAATTTGGAAATTGGCATCAATTTCCAAATTGAGACAAAGGCTTTGGAAAAAGATTATGTTTGAAACAAAAGGTTCTAAGTTCGAGGGGAGTGTTCCAAGAGTTCGAGAAAGAGTTCAGAAGAGTTTGAAAAAAATATCAAACAACCAGGTTGATTGAGAGGGGACCCCAATTTGGCGATCAGGGATGATTGTGAAATTGGGACATATAAAAATTGAACTTGGTGAAGAGAAGTCCCAATTTTGGCAATTGGGGCCAATCGTCAAATCAATTTTGAAGGATTTTGAAAGGACCCATTCACTAATTCAAAGAGTTAGAATAGAGGATTCAAATGATCAGAAGTTTCAATAGAGTAAATGTTCAATAGAAATAAAGAGACAATAGGAAGGCTTGATATGGAAACTAGGGTGAAGTTTGGAAGACAAAGAAAAGAAGGATCTTGATTTCAGGATCAGACCTGATCTAAAATTAGGAGATAATATTAAAAGGTGAGAAATAAAGGGAAATAATCCAAAATCAAGTTTAAAATAAGAACTCAAGGCTCACAATAAAACTAAAGTGAAAAGTCTCAAACCCAAACTCAAAGAAAACTCACACTTGAAAAAAAGTAACTAGGGTCACCAATTTAGAAATTGGGTCAATTTTTGGATTTGGGAAGAACTTCAAAAAATAAGGATAATAAGAGGAATGATTTGAGGATTGGACCCAGTTTAGAAATCAAGGGCCAAAAGGTTTCTAACAAACAAAATCATAAGGAATGGAGGAAACCAAAAACTCAATTAAGGAATTCATTTCAAGGAAGAAAAGAAACTAAGTCAAAATCAAGAAAGTGAAAAATCAAGGCCCATTTGACTTAGACATCTAAAAATACTGAACAATGTAGTAAGGCAATGAGGAAATAATTATATATGAGGAAGTATGAGAATGAACAAAACATCCTCATCACCATCGTTCTCTTGATCAATATCATGTGCAACAATAGAAGGTGATGGAATGCATTCTATAAGTAATATATTGTTGTGTAGAGAAGGTGGTACAACATTGAGGCTTTCCAATCTCATCAAAGCAACTAAATAAAATGCAAAACCAAATACAAACAATGACATTATCAAATATTGAGAGGGAAAAGAAAAAATATTTAAGTAAACTTCTTCATTTACCACTGTGAAATAGAAAAAGGGAAATTCCATAAAAAAAAACTCATTGAAGTTGAGATTGTGAAAAGCAATTTTCTTATCAAAATAAACAACAACTTCATTGAATCCTATGTCAACCATGTGCATAATCCCATAGAATAGGTTGACGTTGACTTAGTGGGAAGAGGAAAATTTCAAACATTACCAAACTGTAACGACCCCATCGTTACGACTACAAGCGAAGAAGAAGTGCATTTTTTTTTTTTAGGCAAGAAGGCGATGATGACAATAGTTTAACCACACCACTGAAAATGAATGCAAGCACACAGTCCACAAAATAGGCAACTGTGTCACCATGCACAGGCACAAGGGAAACTGTGCGAAACATGCATAGATCAACAAGGAGGAAAAACTACCCTCTCGACGTAAACAAGACACTCCTACAAGCTAAGGGAAAACATCCCCCTCCTGACACAAAGACCCATGAAGAACATGAATATAACCTCAAGGAACGTGAACCAAACAAATGAATGCATTCCACCCATGTGCCAAAAGCAACTTACAATGCTCGACTACACTCACCTAGAACGCACCGACTCTAGCCAAGTTCTCGTTCGCCGCTATCCAATAGGGCATGCCATGATTCGATCATCAGGAATCATGTCATCCCCAGGTAATAGATGGGTCAATAACCTTGGCACCACACATCCTAACTATACTAAGGACTCTAGATAAACCCGATGTGCTAGGAGCCAAACACCGATAAGAAAACAACACCCAAACCCCAACAACAAGTCGATGAGACACTAGATGATGACTACCAGAGAAGACACAAGCCAATACACAAATTCATCAACCACCCAACCCTTTTATCAAGTCTAATTGGTCAATAATTACCATATAAATAGCATTAAATACAGATCTAATTTTATCATTACTTAAGATCAAAGGGAAATTCTAAATTAATCCCAAATTGTAATCTAACTAGCACTTGACATCATATAACAACATTAACCATATCAATGCAGAAGGCTATAATGAAATAATTATTAACAAATTACATTACAACATGTTGTCTATCTATACTAACTGTACCAAAATGGCAGTTATCTATTAACATTAAAAAGAACTGATAAGAAATGACTATGCCATTTAAGCGGGCTAATTTCATGCGGTTTTGTGGTTAAAAAAATAACCGTCAATTCAAAATTTTAATGCTATCTTGTTGTTTTAATGTTAAATTTTATATCAGGATAATCAATGCACACTTGATGTTAATATTAACTATATCCTACCACATTAATTATCATTTCTAATCAAGAAAAGGAGCAATGTTGTCCAGAAATAATAAAGCCAATTACAAACATTGTCAGGTAAAGTAAACCACATACAGTAACTTAGTTGATCAAAATTAATATAGTTGTCCAACACATTCTAGGATTTATCACTTGAATCAATTATTTCTTTAGTTGTCATTATCATTATTGTTTTAGATACTGAAATTCACTAAATCCATCCATCTTCTAACGCCTTGTAACCATTGGCATTCATATTCTTTCTAGGGTATCCCATAGCTAGGTATTACATAAATTAATATTTCAAATTATCTCTTAACCACCCAAGTGCTTCATAATGGTGTCGATTGGCTTAAATCAACAACATCTTAAATGCTTGTAGCTCATATCAGTAAATGAAAATCGACTCAATTGCCTTTTGCATTTACAATATTTGGTTTCATAATGTGCATAGAGTTATTGTTTTCCACATTCTTTAGATATCAGTTTTAACTTAAATGTAAATTTGGTTTGTTGGGTTCAAACGAAACTCTAAATATGGTCAAGAGGTTTAGGTGGAATTTTTAATAGAAATTCCCAGTGGTAATTTCAGGGTTATTCCGTGATCGAAGTTACTTCAATTTTTATGCATTTAGATGTACAATTATTTCAAACATAATTACAATATGTAAAACATAAAACAAAGTCCAGAGAGTTGTAATAGTGTACAGATGCATTATCACAGAATGAGGAGTAGAGCCCACTTGAACCAAACTCAATATGGAATATGAAACTAGAGCATATCAAGAGTGTGGAAGCTAAATTTAATTTTGGGATGGTAAACCCTCTAGGAGATGAAAGAAAAAATTAAGAAATAGCTACAAGAGTTCTAACGAGTTCGGGACATCGATGTCCTCTATTGGTTTCAAAACAAATAAGAAGAGCCAAGCAAAGGCAACACCATATCCAGTCTACATAGAGGCCTAAATCTAGCGCATAGAGGACTGACCAGTTTATTCACTGAGTTTTTAACATTCAAATAAATTAATCTATAGAGTTTGTATCCTTATAAAAATGCCTAGAAGTATAATTCCTATTAATCAATATACATTGGTTGTATAAAACGAAAAGAGTGTAGCTTGTTGAGCACCTAGAAATATAAACAAACTGACCAGAAATAAATAAATAAATCCCTGGGCAAAATTTGCCCCCAAGTCACATGAAGTGAAACCGAATAAGTAGCAATCGCCAGGCAAACAAAATGAGAAATAAAAATGCAGGAAATGTCCAGTAAGATATAAAAATGAGACATAAAATGAGATAACAAATGAGATATAAAAACACAGAGTTTAAAGAAAACTTTTCCATCAATCAAATTTTGCAGGGTTAATTAAATGCATCAAGGTGCAAAACCACACACTACCTGGAGCAATCAATAGGGGTAGACGACTGGCAAGAACATCCTTTGCTCATCATCCACGCACAGAAAAGAAGGGTGTTTAGATCCATAGGTCTATTAACACCAAAGTGATGACCGTAGATCAGGCTCTTGGCCAATTGCTCAAGCGTGGACTAATGACCTAGGGGTGAAGGAAAAAATAAACTGCAATCAACACAAATAAATAAACCATAGGATGATCAAGACAGGCAGGGATTGAAGGCCATGAGAATCAATCAACATCGAGCCAATGGCTATGGGGGAAATTTCAATCATCAACTAGAATGCTAAGACAATCATTTTCTTTACCCAATTAAACATACAGAACTAAAATCATAAATCATACTAACAATCTACCATGTAGAAATAAAGGAAGTGTATCGTATCCCAAGTAGCCCACTCTGAGTTGTTGTCCCACGCACTCTGTGCACCTCCCACTTGTCGACCGATGAGACTTCATCGGGACCTCCCAGCCAATCCTAGGGGTACTCTTCTTCCCCCTTAGACCCCCAAGATGCAAAGGGGTCACATAAACTAACCAGAGAATCAACTAGCTCCCATCTCGCCTCGCAAGACCAAGCTACCACTCCTCACCCAGCTGGGTATCCCAACTCCCACAAGCTAAGTCAGTCAAGTATAAATTTTTTCATCGTAACGTTAGGCATAACAGAAGAGATCCATCATCCTTCTCCTCCCTCCGTTATATAGAGTTTTGAAGTCCCTTACTTTCCAAAAATCCCATTAATTTAATGTTTAGTAATTTAATTCATAAAAATCCTCCCCGTACATGTGTCACCCATCCCCTTCATTCCTCCATAAATTAATTTCATTAATTAATTAATTTCCCCTGTTTCCCTCACCCACCTAAAATCCTTCCTAGAATCGCTCCTAGGTTTCCCCATATTCCCTTACAAGTTTCAAAGACTTTCCCCCTTATTAATTTACTAGTTGAGTTTAAATTAAAAAGTTATTAAATTCTAGATACATTACTAAGTTAGACTTTATGCTTTTTCCTTGGGTTTCCCCTTTCTTTTTATGTTTCCCTCTTTTTCCTAGTTTCCTAATTATTTTAGATCTCCCTATTTCCCCTTTTTATTTAAAATTCAATTTGGAAGGTGTAGAAAATTAATTTTTTCCCTTTTCCCCTTTTAATTAATAATTTCAATTAGTATAAGTGACAAAACAATTATTTCACCCACCCCCCCCTTTTTTTTTAATTTTATCCCCCAAAAGATTTTTATAAATTAAAATAATTACTCACCCCCTTCTCGACACAAGATTAATAATGATTATCATTTTTATTTATTTATTTTTATTTTTATTTAAACATAGCTTCTTCTTTTTTTCTTTTACCTCAAGTTTCACCTAGACGTAGATTTTAATTTTCAAGGCTGGGCGACATTTTATTAGGTAAAATGTTTTAAATTTTTCTTATCATGTTATTTTTCCTTAGGCCATTTAGGTTTATTCATTTATTAATTAAAAATTCAACATTCCCTTTGGGACGTACCACGTGCTCAAAGGGTACCACTCGCCTTTTTCCATTTTTCTTGTGCGACATGCCCTTCAAGACGCACCACGTGCTCCAAGGGTGCCACTTGCCTCTTTCCATTTTTCTTGCGCGACGTGCCCTTCATGATGCACCACATGCTCCAAGGGTGCCACTCGCCTCTTGACTGACTTGGTAGACATCAAAACCCCCTGAAGTCAATACTCCACCGGAAGTTCTTGTGGGAGACTAAGGGCCTCTAAGGAATAAGGCCCCTACCTTATTACATGGCCCTTAGAATCATCATGAGCAGTTGTTGAATTCTACCTTCACGACATCGTGGGTCCTCTCGAGCTAGGTAATCATTAACCTATAGTTCGATCCACAGTGGGAGTGCTAGTGGGATGTGGCAGGGTTGTTGTCTACACCTCTCCTTCAACA
Source organism: Picea abies (assembly GCA_900067695.1). Classification (NCBI taxonomy): domain Eukaryota; kingdom Viridiplantae; phylum Streptophyta; class Pinopsida; order Pinales; family Pinaceae; genus Picea; species Picea abies. The sequence continues at coordinate 25,222 of CBVK0100097777.1, forward strand.
TCTCTAGTAGTCGTGTGTGACCCCTCTACTCCACATGTGAGTCTAGTCGACAAGCTATCATCATCGTGCATCAAAAATGAATCATGTCATAAATATATCCATAATCATATCATCTAATCAGATGCACTAATATCACATATAAAACAATCAAACCCCAATACTTAACTCTGTGACTCGATCTAGAGTCCAAGGGTTTCCATCGATGCCTCTGCATCCTCAAGGTCCAAAATCCTTCACACTCAGTAAAACCGAGTCAATAAAACCTGTATATGTCAATGCAACAAAACATGTCATCAACCCATAATGCCTCATAATCAAAATCAAATGTTTAATAGTATAATAATCTAGTTCACTTGCGAGAAAGTGTCCTCAAAGAATAAGTTCTCTCACTGTGTGTAAGAGAGGAATGTTACATACACCCCCTCTTGGTCTAAACTTCGTCTCAAAGTTTCACAGTATAAGTGTCGAAATAATGTGTATCATTGTATCATAAGTCTATCTATCAAACAAAAATGGAAACTGTTGGCACATATCATATGTGTCCTCCCAGGTCATCGAGTGCAAACTATAGTTGTCCCACTGGACCTTGACCTAATCTACTTTTCGATGCCGTAGTTGTTGAATGCAATGATCCAGGATGAAGATCGACTCAGCCATGAGAAACCCCTCATCCGATACCTACAAGGAACTCATGTCAATAATGTGTGTAGAATCACTAATATAATGTCTCAAAAGAGATACGTGAAAAACATCGTGCATATGCCTCAAAGAATCAGGCAATGCTAATTGATAAGCCATGGGCCCCTTGCTCTCCACAATATTGAAAGGTCCCATGAACCTAGGAGAGATTTTATCTCCCTTTACAAACTCAATCGAACTCTTATGCGGTTTTACCCGCAAGAGGACTCGATCGCCAACCTCGTAACTATGGTCGACACGGTGCGCATCGGCATAACTCTTCTGTCAATCCTGTGCTTCTTTGATCCTTTGTCTTATTGTTTGAATTTTCTCTTCCATTTCTTGGATCACTTCTGGTCCCACAAGGACCCTATCCTCAAGCTGATCCCAACTCAAAGGCATCTGACATGGTTTCACATAAAGAAAATCGAAAGGCACCATATTAATGGCGCTTTGGTAACTGTTGTTATAAGCAAATTCCACCAGTGGCAAGAATTCTTCCCAACGCTTTTGTTGGTCCATCATGTACATGTGCAACATGTCCTCCAATGTTTAGTTCATTCATTTGGTCTTCCCATCAGTCTCATGGTGATACGTAGTATTGAAGTTAAGTTGGGTTCCCAAGGCCTCTTGGAAACTCGTCCAAAATCATCCAGTAAACATCGATCCTCGATCGGATATAATCCTTTTAGGCATGCCATGAAACCTCACAATATCATTGATGAAAAATCTAGCTATGTAGGTTCCTAATACATCATACGCATAGGAATAAAGTGAGAATTATTCATTAGAGTGTCTACTACTATGAAAATTAGGTCACGTCTCCTTGCCGTCAGTGGCAACCCAACAATAAAATCCATTGAAATAACCTCCCATTTCGATTCTGGAATAGCATGTGGCTGTAGTAATCCTGCTGGATTTTTATGTTCATCCCTTACCTATTGACATTCTAGACATATGGACATGTAGTTGACTATGTTTTCCTTCATCCCTTTCCAGAAGAATAAGGATTTAAGGTCTGCCCTCATCTTCATGACTCCCAGGTGAGCCATGTATACTGCTTTATGAGCCTCGCTTAGGATCAAGATCCTCAATTTGTCATTCAGTGGTACGTAAATCCAATTTTTAAACCTCAATAATCCATCGTCATCAAATGCAAATCATTCAAATCTTGGTACCATCATTGTGTTTTGTCCAATAAAACCCTCGACGACTTTGTACCAGTCATTTTCACACTGTAAAGTTAGAATCTTTTCACATAGATCCATCTGAAGAGGCAACACCAAAAATATGTGTGGTCTTCGACTCAATGCATCTACCACTCAGTTCATTGTTAATTTTATGTAAGTAATCTCGAAGTCATACTCACTAAGCAATTCTGACCAACGTCATTGTCGCGCTTTCAGGTCGCTTTGCATAAAGATGTGTTGTAGTACATAGTGGTCCACCTTTAGTTCAAATTTTCATCCAACAAGGTAGTGTCTCCAAACCTTCAAAGCATATACAATGGATAACAACTCCAAATCCTACGTCACATAGTTTTCCTCATGCCTTCTCAGTTTCCTCGAGATGTGAGAGATCACTCGACCATCTTGCATCAGGACTTTTCCTAAGCCTTCCTTGGATGCATCAGTGAATACCAAGAATTTTGCATCCATATTAGGGACCTTTAGAATTGGTGTCATTGTTAACAGCTCCTTGAGCCTCCTAAAAGATTATGTGCATTTCTTGGTCCAAACAAACTTTGTGTTCTTCTTCTGCAACTCTGTGATCATATTTTCTATCTTCGAAAATCCCTCGATGAACCGTCAATAGTATCCTACTAAACCCATGAAGATATGCACTTATGGGACATTCATTGAAGTAGGCCATTCCATAATAGCCTCGACCTTTGCTGGATCCATGGAAATACCTTCATCGAAGATGACATGCCCTAAGTAGTGAATCTTTGATTGATCAAATGAGAATTTGGACAACTTCCCATATAATTTGTGCTATCACAGACACTGTAGTACCAAGCTCAAGTGCTTTTCATGCTCCTTCGTTGTCTGAGAGTAATTCAAAATATCGTCAATGAATATTTGGATGAACTTGTCCCAGTACTCGCGGAACACCCTGTTCATCAAACTCATAAATACCCCTAGGGAATTTTTCAGTCCAAACGGTAAAACAGTAAAATCGTAATGTCCAAACCTTGTCTTAAAGGTGGTCTTAGGGACATCATCCTCCTTGATCTGTAACTGGTGATACCCTGATCGCAAATTGATCTTTGAGAACATCATCGCACCCTTCATCTGATCAAATAGATCATCTATCCTCAACAATGGATATTGATTCTTGATCATTGCCTTGTTCAATTGACACTAGTCAATGCAGAGCCTCCACGACCCATCCTTGTTTCGTATGAAAATAACAGGTGCACCCCATGGTGACACACATTAACGTATCAATCCTAGGTCCATCAATTCCTTCAGTTTCAATCTCAACTTCTGTAACTCCAAGGTCAACATCCGATAAGGCGTTCTTGCTATCGGTTCAGTCCCCGGTTTCAGGTCTATAGTAAAATCCAATTCCCTCTCAGGCAACATCCCAGATAACTCCTCCAGAAAGACGTCTACAAACTCTCTCACCACCGAAGGGTGTTCTATACCTTCTGCTACTCCCTTCTCGTTTAACGCAAGGATCACATAAATCTTACATCCCTTGCACATGCTCTTCCATAGCTGCAAGGAAGAGATCAACCTCAGGGAAACTCCCTAGTTCCATCCTACAATCATGCGTCCTTGTCCCTGATCATCGACCAAGCTCAATCATTTCATCTTATAGTTGAGTATCACCTCATGCAATTCCAACCAGTCCATATTGATCATGACATCATAAGATCCTAAGGTCGTGACGTACAAGTTGGCCCTGGTGAAAAACTCTCTCAGGTTAATGGTACAACCTGTAACCTTTCCTCCAACCCTTTGTTTGGCTCCCGAAGCCATCTCTACGAAGCTAAACTCATCGTGTTAGACTGCCTTTAACTTAATCCTTTTTAGATCCGCACCAGAAATGAAACTCTCAGTAGCACCAGGATCTATCAAAATACTAAGGGTCTGGTCAGTGACGGTACCTAATGTCTTGAGCACAGTCAACTGGTGTTCTTCCTCGTGATTATTCACAGTTGCATGAATCTGATGGGCCTTGCCCAAAACTCCCATGGTAGTGTGTCTGACTGATCCAGATGCTTTTGTCATCTCCACTGGGCAGTCACGCTGGTAGTGTGGCTCCCCACATGTCCAACACCCCTTCTTCGTTCCAGTACTCCTGGTACCCGAAGTAGAAGATGACGTCCCACTGGCCTAGAATCCTGGTTTGTTCTGCTAAATAGGCCTAAACTATTATTGTTGCGGTTGATGTTGTTGTTGATGTTATGGTCCCCGATAAGGTATCCACTACTGAGGTACCGGCTGCCGAGGTGTAGTGAAAGTGGATCCCCTCTGGAAGCCATGATACCCTGGCGTATGTCTGGTTAGTGTCTGATGTTGTTGCACACCAGATGACACATGCCCTGCTGGTCTCGTTGGAGTCCTTCTCTGACCCCCACTGATAAGCTCATCCTCTGCTATGAGGGCCTTTTGGACGACATCATGTAAGGTTTGAGTTATCATAATCCTAAACTTTGCACGTATGCTTCCATTAAGGCCGAACACAAACCTGTTGACCTTAATTTTCTCAGTATTAACATGCGGTGCATACCGAAGCAGCTCCATAAAATGGGCCTCGTACTCGGGCACCATATGACCACCTTGTCGCAAGGCATTGAACTAATTGATATGATGTTCAATGAATTCCTTTGATAGGTACCTCTCTCAGAACCATTCCTCGAATAGTTCCCATGACACATGTTCGATGGCCATGTTCAGTCGTGGCAGGAGTGTCTTCCACCATAGAAGAGTGTTTCCCTTCAGTTTAAAGACCACCATGCAGACCTTCATGTTGGAGGTATAGTCGTGAATTTAAAAGCACATCGCCATATTCTCCAACCATGCCTCAGTGGTTGTGTCGTCCGAGGCACTAAAGAAATCAAGAAATTTGACCTTATCAAGTTCGCAGTGAATGCTACCAGTATAGACCGGAGCGTGCACTCGACGCTTGGGGGGTGTCGGTGCCCTGGCCTCATCTCTATCCAAACCGTTGATCAATGCCTCAGACATCTATTGAAAAGACCTGATCATTCCAACCACATCACCCACCTCTATCTGCTCCTGCCTGACAACTTGTTCATTTCCCTGGGGGTTAGAACCCTCACGTGTGGATGCTGCTGGAGGTGTCGCGCCTCCTCCCCTAGCACCCTATTGTTTGCCTCCACGGTGTTAGGGTCCTATAATTATAGGCGAATCGATACTTCGACTGTGATTTGGCATCTCTCCCGGTGACGAAGTATAGCTCAGGTGATTCCGTTCTCCTCCCTCCATTCTTTTCACTCGACCCTCCATCACCTTGCTACATCCTTCATCTTCTGCATCCTCACCCCCCTTGTCCTTCGTCAGCCTCCATTATCCCGCCTTCAATCCTTGCGTAAATGGACTTAGGATAAACAAAGTGTTAGCAATAAAGTTAGTCTAGGTTTAAATTAATTAATAATAACTATTTAATAATTAATTAATAATTAATTAATTATTAATTAATTATTATTAAGTTAGTTTAAAAAACTTTGTGAGTCATTAGATTAGTTTTAAATATTAAATAAAACTTTAAAAAACAAAACAAAATATTAAATAACATTTAAAAATATTAAAAACATTTAAAAAGCAAAAAATAAAAAATTATTAAAAATAAAAGAAATAAAACAATTCAAAATTAAATATAACATATAATATAATAAAACATTTGTAATAAAACACAAAAACAAATAAACAAAACAAAGTTACAAATAAAACATAAAAAAACAACGTAACATATGACAAAAACTTAAAATATTAAAAAGCAAATAAAAATTAAAAAGAACAAAACCTAATCCTAAGTCTATACCCATTCCCCCTACGCTACCCCATCCTCACGTACCCTCCTCCACGTACCCCTTCCCCCTCACGTACACACTCCCTCACG
>CBVK0100097778.1:0-30992 GCA_900067695.1 Picea abies
GAGGGCATTGAGCAGGTGCATATAGTGCATAGGAGAAGGAGATAGAATCACTGAGGATTCTATAGAGCTCTGCTAGGAGGGCATCGAGCAGGTGTAGATAGTGCACAGGAGAACTCTACTGTGAATTCAAAGGGAAACCATAATCACTGAGGATTCTGTGAGAGTTCTTCCAGGTGGGCATTGAGCATATGCATGGGTTTCATTGAGGAGGAGAACTCTATTTCAAGTTCAGTGAGAAGACAGAACGTCTGAGGTTCTGTAGAACCTCTGCCAGAAGGGCATCGAGCCAGTGCAAGGAGTGCACAGGAAGAACTCTTTTGAGTTCTGGAATAGGAGAAGTGTCATAGGAGGACCTTCATAGGGTTACTAAACACCCTGCAGGCTCAGTAAGGAGTTGCTTGAGTAAGTGGTTGCTAAGAGGGCACAAAATCTCCATCTGAGGGAGAGAAAAGGGTTAAGTCCCTTAGAGGTCTAAGAAACAGAGAAGCTCAGGATGGATAGCACCTTCATGTGTGCAGGGACCCTACAAGGAGTGCAGAGGTCAAATAATCCTTTAAGGATTCAAGGAGGACAAAGCTCAGGAGGAAGAGTGCCTTTTCGCATAGAGCAACAGCTGCAAGGAGCACATAGGTAGAGAAACCCTTTGGAGGGTTCATAGTTTGATAAATCTTAAGAGGGATAACATTTTCAAAAAGCAAGCGAGGTCCAAACCCTTCAGGCTCTTAGAGGAAGAAAAGGTTGATTCCTTTGAGATTTCAGAAAATCTTCCCAGGAGAAGGAAGAAAACACATGCTCAGAAAGGAGCTACAGTTGTCGTTAGATCTGGGTGCACGGACCAATAGCCATCGGATCCAGGAGGAGTTACATGAGGTTTAATCCTCGTATGCAAAGGAGTGGAGCCATCAGATTTTGACATTTCGGGGTTTGACATTTCGGGAATCCCGATGACAAGAGACCGGGGCACTTCACGGTGAAAACCCTGAAGTCGTGAAACGCGACTTGCCTTGGAGTAGAAACTTCGGCATTTCGGCATATCGGGGTTTCGGATACCGGGAGTTCGAAGGAGAAACCATTTGTCACAGAGGATTTGCGAAATCGTGAATCCCAAAGTCCCGAAAAAGTGCATAAAGTTGAGATTTCGGGGAAATCCCCGAAAGGCCATTTTGGTATTTCGGCTACGGGAAGATGTAGGGGTGAGAGTTCGGAACTCTTGACCCACAAGATCCCGAAAGGATCTGAGTCGTTGGATCAGGGAGGCTCACAGCCATTGATCTTGCTCAGGAGAAGGAGAATCGGAGTTTTAGGATTTCGGTACTTCGGATACCGGGAAATCGAAGGTGCAAGGAATTGTTGAGTCGGGATTCGCGAAGTTCCGAAATGTGAATTCCTAAAAGCATAGCGAGGAATAGTGTTGGGTCACGAATATTTCAAGATCAGATTTTGGCATATCGGAAATCGAGATTTTGGAAGTCCCGAAGACAAGGAACCGGGGTATTTCGACATTGAAAACCCCGAAGTTCCAAAAGAGGCGTGCGGTCACGGGGGAAAGTGGTCACATAGGCCAGAAATTCACCATTTCGACATTTTGTCATTCGGAGGTTCGAGGAGTCAGGAACTCAACGCCGAGGTTCACGAATCCCGAATTTTCATTTTTTCAAAAAAATGTCGCGGTCGTGTCTGGAGGTCATGTGTAGGTGAAAGCTCATGCCTGGTGCATGTTTGTGCAGGTGGAGTTTTCATAAAGGACCTATGGATTTGATTCATTGAAGGTTCCAACAAGGAACTAAAGGAGTTTCTTTGGCTTGAGGAGAAATCAGAATGATCCTAAGACCGGGAGGTCACGCAGAACTTGCTGAGATAGGGAGTGCTGCATCATTTTGGTACCAGAGCCTGAATCTATTTGTATATTGCAGGCAGAGGAAGTGAGAGGAGAAAGAGTACTCTGATACACATCACTTTGGTATCAGAGGAAGGTAGAGTATTGAGACTCTGTGGTGATTTCTCTCAGGTACGCAGCAGTCAAGAAGACAGTCGGGAGGACTATAGGGGACATTGGAAGCACTTAAGGTTGCAGAGTGACAGTAGCAGGTTTTCCAGGAGGGTAGACAGAAGGCAAGAAAATGGATATTTAAGTCCATAGACGTGATGGAAAGAAGATCCATTAGTAGCCAAGCAAAGCTAAGATGGATAAAAATCTCATCGAGATCAGAGCGAGGATGGAGGAACTTGCATTGCAGATGCAGCAAGATGCAAGATCACATTGGGTGTATGAATGGCCCATGAGGACGAAGGTAAAATGGTCAGTCAGGGAATTGGTGACCAAAAGACAGTGGAGGCTGATAAGAGGATGGTTGAGGCATGCTGAAAGCCTCAGGAATGATGAGGAGGAGATGGTTCGGGTATGTGAACCAGAGACTGGGAGGAATCTTAGTGATGTTGAGGATGAACTAAGATCACTAGAAGAACTTAGAGATTGCCAAGAGGGAAGAACAGAAATTTCCAATTGTCAGGAGGGAAATAAGATGTGATCATTGTGAGATCTCATAGACTGTTAGGAGGGAAGTAGGGAAATTTCATGTTTCCAAGAGGGAAATGAGGTGAGATCATTGTGGGGTCTCATAGACTTCCAAGAGGGCAGGATTGGAAATTCAAATTGCCAGGTGGGTAATAATATGAGATCTGAGGATCTCATAGACTGCCAAGGGGGCAACATAGGAATACCATATTGCCAGGAGGGAAAGGGAGAGTAGATGAGCTTAGAGTTGGGTTCATATCAGCAAGTATAGCTGACAGAGGAGAAGGATCATAAGGACATTCTGATCATTGGAAGAATTCAAATATTCCTTCCAGGTAGCCCAGTTGAGGCGAGAGTTTGTGTTGTCGATGGAGTAGTAATAGAAAGATAGCTAGCAGAGACTATCAAAGAAGAGGAAGAGTTGCAGAAGATATCAAAATATTCCCAAGCAGAAGAAGGAAATGAGCATTCCAAGGAATGGCTCAAATTTTTCAGCCAGGAAGCTAAAATAGAGACGACTGCGGCATTGGAGCTTGCAGCAGTAGAAGAAGAAGAAGTAGACAACATGAGCTTTGTTGATCTGTGTGAGCATATTGAAGACCTGGAGAGAAGGGTGATAGTGCAGAGAATGCACATCCAATAGATGAAGTTGGAAGCAAATGCAGGAGGAGAATACCAGCCCAGGGAGTAGTTGGGAGAGGTTGTACTTGAGCCAACACAAAGAGAGATGGTAGTAGTAGCATTGTCACAGGGAGAAGCTGAGCAGTAGCTCAGTAATGAGATTGTAGAATTGGAATCTGCCACAGAGTGGCAAGTTAAGGCCACGAGGGATGGAGCTCTTCCGATCTCACGGAAATTCAAATTGCCAGGTGGGTAATAATATGAGATCTGAGGATCTCATAGACTGCCAAGGGGGCAACATAGGAATACCATATTGCCAGGAGGGAAAGGGAGAGTAGATGAGCTTAGAGTTGGGTTCATATCAGCAAGTATAGCTGACAGAGGAGAAGGATCATAAGGACATTCTGATCATTGGAAGAATTCAAATATTCCTTCCAGGTAGCCCAGTTGAGGCGAGAGTTTGTGTTGTCGATGGAGTAGTAATAGAAAGATAGCTAGCAGAGACTATCAAAGAAGAGGAAGAGTTGCAGAAGATATCAAAATATTCCCAAGCAGAAGAAGGAAATGAGCATTCCAAGGAATGGCTCAAATTTTTCAGCCAGGAAGCTCAAACAGAGACGAATGTAGCATTGGAGCTTGCAGAAGAAGAAGCAGACATCATGAGCTTTACTGATCTGTGTGAGTAGATTGAAGCCTTGGAGAGAAGGGTGATAAGGTAGAGAATGCACATCCAACAGATGAAGTTGGAAGTAGATGCAGGAGGAGAATACCAACCCAAGGAGTAGCTGGGAGAGGTTGGACTTGAGCCAACACAAAGAGAGATGGCAGTAGCAGCACTATCACTGGGAGAAGCTAAGAAGCAGCTCAGTAATGAGATTGCAGAATTGGAATCTGCCATAGAGTGGAAAGTTAAGACCACGAGGGATGGAGAAGATGGCATGGGAGATCATGATGATCTACCCATTTGCAGAGAAGAAATGCAGCCGAGGAGACTGCAAGAATAGAGCCAGCCATAGGAGTAGCTGAACGAGGTGATCGATGAGATTAGAGAGATGATGGTCAGATTAGCAGAGACTTTTAGTGACAGGACGCTGAGAAGAAGGGAGACAACAACAGTGGAAGCAACAGCAGCAACAAAGAAGTGGAGAAGATGAACAACTCCAGAGGACTGTTTGGGATCCAAGAGGATTTCAATAGCGGCGTTGGGGGACTCATGAGCAGGAGCTCATGAATTTTTCACAAAAGAGGAGTATGATCAGGAGCATCGCTCCCAAGCCATCCATGTGCCAGCCAGCCAGCCCACTCGGTGCATTAAAAGCACGCATTCAAGGAGGAGAGGCACTATTCCTCTCACTTTTTGAATTTGATTTCAATGTAATTAATGTATGTAAGGCCATGGATCCATAAAACTATGCCTTTGAGCAGGATGTAGTTAAATAAGTCCTTTAATGGTTGTAAGGCTGGGATCTAGCTCCAATCTGGACTAGACAACCCATTTAATGTAAATTTAGATGTAAATTGAATAGGGTAGGTGAGATGGAGGGAAGAGATCGAAGAGCCCCCTCATGTAAAAGGATCTTTAGATCTTGTTTTGAGTAAGAGGAAAGATATAAGAGAGCTCTGTGAGAGTTGGAGTAGAAAAGAGAAGGAACCGAGACTCTGTCAAAGTCTGAGCTCAAACACATTGTAAAAAGAGGCATTTTACATTAATACAAACAATAGTTTCCTACATGTTATTCTGTGGTTGTATGAATGTCTTTGTGTGTTCAATATATGTTGTAGATGTATGGTTAGGTATGCATTTGTAGAGACAGATAGATTCTTCTATCTATGGGTTCTTTGATTTCAGGTTTGGGGTTCTTTGAGGCTTCATGGAACGACTGCATGACAAAATACTGCGGGTTCTATAAGCTAGTGCAAGGAGTGCACTTCTGAATTCTGCAGATTCAGACAAAGACGTGCTAGGAGGGTGCACCAACTGAAGTCACTGACTCAAGGAAAAACCTCAAAGTTGTTGAATACCTTGGAGGTAGGACTATGCAGAGGAAAGAATAGCAGAAGGTAGAATCTCTCAGGAGTTCTTTATAGCTCTGCCAGGAGGGCATCGAGCAAGTGCACTGAGTGAAGAAGAGAACTCTTGTTGAGTTCATTAAGGGAAACAGAGTCACTGAGAGAACTCTGGAGAAACTCTGCTAAGTGGGCATTGAGAAGATGCATGGATTGCACTGAAGAGGAGAACTCTGGTTCAAGCTCAGAAAGGAAACATAATCACTGAGGATTCTGGAAACTCTGTCAGGAGGGAATTGAGTTGGTGTAGGAGGCACAGGACTGACAGAATTACTATGGGATTCTGAAGAATCTCTACTGGGAGGGCTATGAGAAGGTGCATATAGTGCACAGGAGAAAGGAGATAGAATCACTGAGGATTATATAGAGCTCTGCCAGGAGGGCATTGAGAAAGTGCGTGTGTGCACAAAGAGAACTCCATTGAGTTTGCAATAGAAGAAGTGTCACAGGAGGACCTTCACAGGGTTACTGAACACCCTGCAGGCTCAGCAAGGTGTCCTTGAGAAAAAGTAGCCAAGAGGGCACTTATATCCTTCAAGAAGAGGAAGGGACAGAGACCATTGAGGTCATGAGAAGTTGAACCTCAATGAGGACAAAGACCTGTGAAAGGAGTGCACTAGGCCAACACTCGTGTGAAGTGTTGATAGACAGTCATCTGAGGGCTCATCAAGCACAAGGAGTGAGTGTCAGAAGAATTTGTTCCAAGTTCTGAAGCTCAAAAAAGATACCACAGTTGTGTGCAGGGATCCTACAAGGAGTGCAGAGGTTGAGGAAACCTTTCAAGGTTTCAGAATAAAAAAGATCAGGAAGAATAGTGCCTTTGCGCACAGAGCCATAGCCGAGAGGAGAAGAAGTCCGAGAAAACCCTTTGGAGGGTTCATAGTTTGAGAACCTCAGGAGGGACAACATCCTTAGAACGCAAGTGAGACCCAAATTCACAAGGTTCGCAGAGGAGATGAAGGCAGAGGTCTTTCAGAGCAAGAAAGTCTTCCAAGGAAAAGGAAGAAGGCGTAAGCTCAGGAAGGAGCTACAGATGCTATCAAATCTGGGTGCACAGACTAATAACCATTAGATCTAGGGGAAGCCGCATGAGGTTTAATCCTCATATGCAAAGGAGAGGAGCCGCTAGATCATTTCAGCATTTCGGAGATTCAGGGTTTGACATTTCGGGAATCCCGATGACAAGAGACCAGGGAACTTCACGGTGAAAACCCTGAAGTCATGAAACGCGACTTGCCTTTGGAGCAAAAACTTTGTCATTTCAGCATATCGGGGTTTTGGATACCGAGAGGTCAAAGGAGAAACAGTTTTCGCCGAGGATTAACGAAATCGTGAATCCCGAAGTCTCGAAAAGGTGCATATATGTGAGGTTTCGAGAAAATCCCCGAAAGGGAATTTCGGCATTTCGGCTACTTAAAGATGCAGAGGTGAGAGTTTGGAACTCTTGACCCACGAGGTCCTGAAAGGATCTGAGTCATTGGATCAAGGAGGCTCACAGTTGTTGATCTTTCTCAGGAGAAGGAGGACTGGAGTTTCGGGATCTTGAATACCGGGAACTCAAAGGTGCAAGGAATTGTTGCGTCGAGATTCACGAAGTTCCAAAATGCGAATTCATGAAAGCATAACAAGGAATAGTGCTAGGTCACGAAGATTTTAGGATCATATTTTGACATATCGGGAATCGTGATTTCAGAAGTCTCGAAGACAAGGAAACCCTGAAGTTCTGAAAGAGGCGTGCACTCATGGGGGAAAGTCGTCACATAGGTTGGAAATTCGCCATTTTGGAATTTTGACATTTCGAGGTTCAAGGAATCAGGAACTCAATGCCAGGGTTCACGAAATCGCGAATCCTGAATTTTCCTTTTTTCGGAAAAAGGTCATGGTCGTGTATGGAGGTTGTGTGTAGGTGAAAGCTCATGCCTGGTGCATGTTTGTGCAGGTGTAGTTTTCATAAAGGACCTATGGATCTGATTCGTTGAAAGTTCCAGTAGGGAACTAAAGGAGCCACTTCAGCTCGAGGAGAAATCAGAATGATCCTAAGAATGGGAGGTCACGCAGAACTTGCTGAGGCAGGGAGTGTTGCATCAGGACCCCAACATTTGAAGAAGATTTTGAAAAACTATGCAAAAGATGAAATCTACATAGGACCAGTACAATATTTTACTCAAGACTTTTGTTCTCCTTAGAAATAATGTACAAATAGATTCATTAATATATCATCATGTATTACATTTATTTATGAAGCATATTGCAAGAATGACACAACATGATGAATAACACAATGGGCATCACCATTAAACTTTGGAAGTTGTTCTAACCATTTTGGTCTAGAATAATGGTTTGGGTACCCTTGAATTTTCTCTACATCTAGAGCATGATATACTCATGAAATTCCCAAGGAGCCATTATTCTTTACAACTCTTTAACATGAAATACCAAATCTAAAAATAAAATTTACAAGATATACCTTCATACTTTCCAAATAGAGATGAGTGGATTCACCAAGGTGAATCTTTGATGTCTTCAATTGTTGTTTGCTTCACCTACAAATAACAAGTCTTCAAATATGCAAAGTGAAAAAGATGTATTCCCTCAATGGAGTCGTCAAGATGAGAATAGATCTTCAATAATGCACCCTCACCCAAAAGGTGTAGCTAATCTACTGATGTTTTATAGGAAACAAACTTTATCCTTGACAGTGATGGAAAAATGTTTCCATGCAATCTCATACCCAAAATGTAAAGTCCAACACCTAGCTGAAGATTTGTGGAACTAGGATGTTGGCCATTGTCACCTCACCAACTCTCCTTTGCACTTTAGACAAAGGTTAGACCCAAGTCAAGGGGGCTTCCCTATGGTTGCTAGGCTCACTTTTTGTAGTATAGAATACGAGTAATGAGATTCTAAACAAGTACAAAAAAAATCCTTCATAGCCATCTTTGATACACAAAATATCATAACAATACCCATATCTTACTCAAAGGTTCATGATTCCCTATAGACAACATGTTATGTGGTTTAGGGCATTGATTATGTCCCTTAATCCCTAATGGATTCATAAATGACCCAAGGGCCTTATTTTCCTCGCTTGACCATGGCTAATTACTTAATGCACATGTCCCTAGTGAAAAAAATTTTCATAATGGTACACATATTCAACTTGGAGGCCAAATATTTCCTCTAAAGGGATTATTTTGAAGGTGATGTTCATGGATATTGAGCCTTACAAATCCATTTATGGAATAAGGCCCTTATTTTTCTCCCTTTGTTATGGTAAAGTCCTTGAGACCCATTCCTACTATGAAAAAACTCATTATTATACCCATATCCTACTTATATGACAACGATTCACTTTAAAGGAACTATTTGTAGTTTGAGGCCTTGATCATGGCCTATTAGATCAAGAATATTAACTTAGGTCCTAATTCCCTCGACTTCTGACCCAACCATGGTTAAGGCTCTAGCACCCATCCCTAATGATAAAACCTTCTAATGGCATCCACATGCCACTCTAATGATAATGATATCTTATACAGGGCATGTTTTGTGGTTTGTGGCATTGTCCATGGCCCTTGTAGGTCCCCGAAAGATTCATTTAGAGCCTAAGGGATTTATTTTCCTCTCATGCACATTATCAAGGCATTGAGACCTATCCCCATTATCCAAGGAACTATAGGAGAAACCATGTTCCACTTGGAGGATATGGTAATATTAATATTAAAATGGTAAAGTTAATATAACAAAAAACAAAAAACAAAAAAAAACAAAACAACATAACAATGCACACACAAAACAAAATCAAACACAACACTATCACGTGCCTCATAGTTGCACACAGAGTGGAGAGTAGTATGGGAGTGGAGTCCTTCTATTAAATTCTCTTCCATGGGTTCCATAAGCTCATTCATCTTGAGCTAGAGGGATTGATCATTGGTCATATGAGTTGTGAGTGTGAATTGGAGGATCGAAACCATAAATTCTAATGGAATGATTGCTTCCTTCCCACATACTAATCTGAAAGGTGTGTGCTTAGTTATCCTTTTGCATGTGGTTCGGTAAGCCCATAAAAATTCATGGATATACTGATCCTATTCAACATGCTTCACATTACAAACTTTGTTTAAGGCATGTCTAAAATTTTATTGAAAGCTTCAATTGTACCATTAGCTTGAATATGATACAGAGTGCTCTTCTGGTGATGGATTGTGAACTCCTAAGTGATCTACTGGATGGTCTCATTTAGAAAGTGTGGGCCCTATTCAATCATAAATACCCATGGTCATTCTAATATGGTGATAATATTTTCAAAAATTAAGGGCGTTGTAGTCTCAGCTATACAATCCTTGACTGGTGTGACTTCATCCCATATTGTGAGATATTTCATGGCAGTGATAATGTAGTGTGTTCCATTACATTGTGTGGGAGTATTTATAGGTCTAACAAATTTGATGGCCCATTTTTCGAAGGGTTCAAGTGAAATCACTGGGAAGAAGGGGAGCTCATCTGTTCAGTAGGGATTTCCCACCCATTGACATACATCATAGTTCTTGTAGTAGTCCTTAGAATCGGTGAAGAGAGAGATCCATGAGAATCTGACACGTAGAACCTTGCACGCAATGGCATTACCATTGTTACAGCCCCCAACAATTCCTTTGTGTGCCTTGTATAGGATGGAATCTTGTTCATGTACCAAATCATAGTGATGTAGGATTCCATCCACACCCAATGTATACAAATGGTCGGTAATCAATTGATAATCATCATTGCGGGTCACTAGTTGGAGACATTGTGCAGGATTATATTCCCTGGGAGATTGTACATAAATAAGGAATTCATATATTTTGGCTAGTTGACATGGGACGACTTCAACACGAAACAGTTGTGCATCAGGAATCTCATGGTTGAGTGTGTTATCATCCTCCCTCATCTCAATGTGAAACAGGTGATTAGGCCCCACATTGTGTTTTCCTGGTCTTATCACAAATTCGAATTCAAATTCCTGAAACAATAGAAACCACCACCAAATGCGGCCACCCAACACTAGTTTGTTAACTAAATACTTGAGGGAGAAATGATCAGTGAATAATTTGAATATGGACCCCAACAAGTAGTGACATAATTTTTTCAAGGAATATACCATAGCTAGGCCTTCATGCTCAACGGTAGTATAATTCCACTCAACATCAGATAGCTTTCAAATAGCAAAGAAGACTAGATGATCGATACTACCTTCCCCTGGCTGGGCCAGGATGACACCTAGCACGATGGATGAAGCATTGACATGAACATGGAATATCTTGGACTGATCTAAAAAAATAAAAATCAGTGGAGTAACTAGTTTTTCCTTCAGGATATCGAAAGCTTACTGGAATTCTTATGTCCATTCGTATTTAATATCTTTACGCAAAAACCCTTCCAATGCGGCTACGATATGAGCATAATTCTAGATGAACCATCTGTAATATTTGATATGTCCCAATTTTGTGCACATCCCATGAGATGAAGTAGGGGCCACCATATCTAGGATAATAACAATGTTGGTTGGGTCAACTAGAAATCCATATTTACGCATAACATAGCCAAGAAATATACCAAAGGGAGTAAAAAAGATGCACTTATTCAAATTCAAAAATATCTACAATTTGTGGCATAGAACTAGCATTATCTATAGATCTTGTATATGGCCTTTTACTAGACTGAACATAGTCCAATTTTCCAAGTATACCTCGAGGAACTTATGGATAAACTCCTTGATTTTTTCTACCACTATCCGAGAAAATACTGCAACGACATTTTTTAACCCGAAGGAAATGAATGTATATGAAAAGGACCCCCATTCAGTTTCAAAGGTGGTTTTGGATTGATCTTCCTCTATGATCTGAACTTGATGATATCCAGAGAAACCATCTGTGAAGGATTAAGATTCCTTGCTGCCAACATTCTCGACTAGCACCTCGTCTATGAATGAAGTTGGGAAAGGATCATGGAGACAGGATGTGTTGAGGATCAACATATCGATGCATATCCAAATTTCCCTTTTATTTTTTGGTTGAACGACCATGGCACTGATCTAGTCAGATTATTTGACAAGGAAAATGGTCTCGGCATCCAACATGTGATATAGCTCATTTCAAATTTTTTATTTGTATATCGGATACAGATGGTAGGGTATTGTCTTGATTTCTTGGAACTAGGTTTGAGTTGGATCTTCATCACTCCTAAGGATCCTGTGAGGCAATTCATCTTAGAAATGATTCAAGGAAATAAGTCTTCATACTCTTTCAGCTGGTCAACAACTTGGGTGGTGGTCTTCTTGTCCCAGTAATCCCCAATAGTGCCCATCTTGGGGGATTCTTCTATCCCAATATTGTGTTTCATAGTCTTGATAGTGACAGTATACTTTGGCATGGTTGTCTTGGCCACCCTTCCATCTAGATCATATTCGCCTTTGGACTCTTAGACATGGACGTCACGTGGGTCATCATTTTCAATATTGTCTATATCAATCTTATAGTAATGGAATGCTTCTTTCATATTGGCCATCGACTGGTGATATGAGAATACCACTACTGGACTAGAAGATTTTAGCTCCCAATGAAAAATAAATTCCTTAACCTGACCAAGAGATTCACTAAGAAATGGAGTATCTGAAGTGAACCAAAATTTCGAAAGGAACTGGGAAGTCATATGGATCCACTCACTTGTTTTCCTCTAGATTTCTTCCTATATGTACCAACTTCAAGGGACCATATCCATGTTGTAGAAAAACCGAAGGACCCATTGGGCTTGAGGGATGTTCTTAGTAGTCTAGCATTGTTCACAAAAGGATATGTGTTCCTGAGGATTCTCAGTGCCCATATATCGGTTGGTCATTTCAAAGTTGGCAATAGGATGGAAGTTCTCTTATATGAACTCGGCTACCTACTCCAAGTCTCGAATATTCATGTGATCAGCCATCCACCACTGTGTCAGGGTCCCTTGAACCACTACATTCATGGCTTGGAGTCTCTACTTCGTGGGGACAGTCTTATCCATTTGTACCAAGAATGTCTCCACTAGCCCAGTACCATCAAACTATGGGGCATCAGAAATTTTAGATCCTGTCCCTCACACTGAATTTTTTATCGATGCACATCTCCTTGTTGATACCTCATAAAGATTATTCTTCCATCTATCCAAGGCATCGACAAAATCCATGTCATAATATTTGAAACTAATCCAACTTAATTCTTCATATGCGGTTGGGTTGACTTAGTCCTCCCTACGCCCCATGACCTTGTAAATATTTTCAAGTGTCAAGCTTTGCACATCCTCGTTGACAGGATCATTGTATTAGTCACCTACATATGGATCAAGTGGCACTACCAAACATAGGTTTTCATTATCGAATGGAATTTGGCACTTCTTCACATTCAACACTGCATTGTTATCAAAATCACAGTCAATTCCTAACAATGCAGGGTAGGGATTCAACTCATCCATGATTTCAATGACTTCAAAGTTGGATTTTGTTTTCACTCCTTCTATATTCACTCCACTTTCTCCAACAAACAGATGGGGTAGATATTATACTGGTTGGAAAATCATTGTTGAATGGGTGACTAGACCAACTTCGGTTTCCCCATCACTTTCCTAGATTTATTGGGTAGAATTTTCACATCGGATCCTATATCCAACATGAATCCATCCATATCATATGCACCAAGCTCTATTGTCATATTAAAATCCCATACAATGCACTTTTTCTTGCTAACCTGACATAAATCCCTTTCTCAAAGCAGAGCTGCAATGATGGTCACCTCTCCTTGTTCTTTCATGCAAGCAGTTAACATCTGAGTCAACTTACTTGCATCTTATGTATCTCTGAGAAAATAAAAACAACAATGCAAGAATATATTGACTTGATCTTATACTTCTTCCATGCAATCAAGGTCGTTCAAGGCTTCTACAAAGATTGTACGTTGCAACTATTCTTGTTGTTGTTCATATGATTCCTTCTCAGTGCATCGTAGCATAGTCTATCTGTGTGCTTCTTCTATCCATATTTGGGTTGTGTGATGGATTTCTTCATGCATGTGATATTCCTCCAAAGATATATGTTTCGCATGTTGTAGTTCTTCACGTGCACATGCTTCCTCCAACAACCTTTGTGTTGCCCGTTTCACTTCTTCATGGATCTATGCTTCTTCTAGCAATATTTGTGTCACCCTATGAACTTCCTCTTGGGATTTTTCCTCTTCAAGAGACCTATGAGTTGCACATTATAGCTCCCCATGCACTTGTTCTTCCTCCAGGTAACTCTTTACATCACACATAAACTTCATATGATGAGTCACATCAAACTTAGGAGGGGGATGGGGGGCTTCTAATCTTACCATCTAGTTGTTGACCCAAACCTTATATATGCTTAAATTCTTCCCCTATCTTTTCCCCTCCATGGATTACCATCTAGATGTCCATTTATTCATTCTTCTTCTTTTTTTTGCATGGCTTGACATGTACCATGTTACAATTACCCTTATTATACTCCCATTTCTTTAGAAATTCTGGACAATCCTTGGTTACATGTTCAAGACTATAATTGTATGCATAGATCATGTGTAGCTTAGTGCAGAATCATGAGATAGGAAGAATCTCACCGTAATTGAAACATATGGGGGGTCTATCACCTCCTCCATTATATCCTTAGCAGTAGCCATGTCCATACCCACCTCAAGGTAATCCTTATTATTCACCTCTTTTTCCACCACCGTGATCACCACCCTATTATTCATCTTGTACTTGAAATGTATCTCGTGTATTTTCTTGCATCAACTGGAGGGAGCAAAAACTATCGATATTGTGGTTGGAGGATTTACATAATTCATAAAAGGGGGTGTGATTTGTTGTTTGATACTTCTATAAGGTGGGGATATTGGGTGGCACATGGTCCCACTATCTCTATATTTCACACCATTCCAAATTTCCAGACAGAAATGGACTCGACACGCCTATCACCATGTAATTGGGAAGGATTGGGCACTTGTCTCGTCAATTTCATTCTAAATGACATGTAGTGAACCACACATATCCATGCATGACTTTATCTCTGGTCATATCTTGTATCTATATTTTTTGGTTGGTCAGTTGCGATTTAACCTGTGCCAACCCAGCCGATGTTTCCACACCTACAGGTGTGGCTTCTGAGCACATCACAATCTCGACTTATTCATCTTGAGTGGCCACCTTTTGTTGGGTGATTGTTGGCACAGGGGCAGACCCAAGGTTCATCTCTAACAATGCACCAACAATCCCTAACTATTGTCCCTTTTGGAAACACACCTGTGAAGAATATGCAGTCTCACCTGAAGTAGAAATAGGGGGTTCTAGGATACAGGTATATACAACCAGAGGAAATGTACGTGGATCCAAAATAACAACACACAACAACCTAGTTATTCTTACCAATCATTAACCTAATTCACACAGTTATATCTCATATCTAGCATAATAATGCATCTACAGAATAAAAGAAGCTAAAAGAACACGACATCAATCACACTAAACAACAGGATATACGTGGTTCACTCTCTTCCTAGGGCTATGTCCACATAACTGTGTTTCTTGATATTATATAAATTATATAGTTCTATCTGCGCTCTTAGCTTGCAGATCTCTCTTTCTTCTTCTTTATTTCTCTCCCCTCCCTGCGCACCCAGTTGTAGGGTTGATCTTTGCACCCAGCTGAATATATTACAACACAAACTTCTCTCACCACTCAATTCTTCTCTCTGAATAATAACAACAATCACTCATCACAAAATGATCGAACCCGAATGTGAACCCCTCTTCTCCCCTCTAGGTTCTCATTTACACATTACAATAGCTCACTGACAACCTTAGGTCAAAACCTAGGTGTCAAAACCCTAAATACCAAAACCCTAGGTCAACTTGACCCACATTTTTAGGGCTTTGCTAGCCTGTCTTTTCTTCCTTCCCGCAAAGTGCTCCAAAGAATCTACCAGTGGATTTTTCCACTTGTCGAATTGTCCATGATACATCTTCCTTGTTGATCTTTCTTTCCTCAATATCCTCATCCAATGGCTCTCTCTCTTGTACTCTACATCTTTTCTACTTCTTTAACCACTTCGACCTGATCTCAGTCAATCTTCCTTCCGTGCAGTTCACATTCCACCTTTTCTCTTCCTTTTTCCTTAATTTTCTTCCTCAATCCATACCCAAGGGCCAACAGGCCCCCAACACTCACCTGTGACTCGTCTTGAGGCACTTTGATCTGAACTTTCTTCTTTTCTTCAACTTCAAACTATGCAGTGCAGTCTGTGACTTCGGCTATGTTCCTCCACCGTGTGTGAAGATTGTCTTTCTTATGTCTGGTACCCAGTTTCAACTACACTTGGTACCCAGAACCTTCTCCTTCTTCTTTTACCAAGATCTTCGAGGCAACTGGTTGTCATAGTACAATTTCAAACGGCTCCCATTCACCAATCCTTCCTTCCATTCCCCATTCAAAGTCTTCAGCTGTACATATCTTCCTTATGTGACATGAGAAACCTCATATGGCCCAATCCAATGTGTTCTAAACTTCCTTGGATGCTTCATGAACTTGTTGTCATATACCAATACCAGATCTCCTTCCTTAAATGCTTTCTTCTTGATATGCCTTTCATGGTAGGCTTTTTCCCACTCCTTCTGAACCTGTTGATGAAATCTTGCAATAAATCAATCTTATTCTAGTTCTACCAACTGCGCAAGCCTCTCTTGAACAGTGCTAATGTCATCCATATCTGTGAATGCTGAAATTATTAGGCTAGGAACTAAATATTCCATAGGCACAACTGCTTCTAAACCATAAACCAACTTAAATGGCGTCTGCATTGTCAACTTCTTACAAGTGGTTCTGTAGGCCCATAACATAAATGGTACTCTCAAATCCCAATCATCTCTGTTTACACTACAAATATTTGTTGGTCCAGTCTCCAAGATCTTGTTGAAGCCCTCAACCATACCATTCGCTTGCAGATGGTATAAAGTTCTCTTCTGATGATGAACTTCAAATTCCTGAGTCAAGGCTTCAATAGTCTTATTAATAAAATGTGTACCTTGCTCACTCATGAGGCTATTTGGACATCCAAACCTGGTAATTATATCATCAAATATGATACGCGTAGATGTAGTTGCACTACAATCCTTAATTTCTCTGGCTTCTGCCCATCTGGTCAAATACTCTATCATAGTGATGATGTATCTAGCTCCTGTGCGCTTCCCTGGTGGGTTGATAGGTCCCATGAAGTCAATGGAAATTTTATCAAAGGCCTGTAAGGTTAGCTAGGGTGCTAATGACATTTCATCTCTTTTGGAAGGTTTCCCAACTCTTTGGAATACATCACAGGCTTTGTAGTATTCTTTAGCATCTCTGTGTAAAGTGGGCCACCAGAGACTAGCTCTCAAAACCTTCTGTGTTGTTTCTTTTCTTGCGTAGTGTCCTCCTGTGATGCCTTCATGTGCTTCTGCTAGGAATAGTGGTCATTCTGCTTCCATAACACATCTCCTCAGGATCTCATGAGATTCCATCTTATATAGTTGTCCAGCTATAAGTGAAAAATCTGTAGCATGCACTACCAGTTGTTTCTTCTGAATGACTCTGCATTCACTACATGTTTTTCATGTGGACAGGAACTGAACTATCCCAACGAAGTGATCATCAACCTTCCTAATGGCCAACAACTATGCATCTGGTAGTGTACCCTCCAAACTATTAGGTTCCTCTCCATGTTCTAGCCTAGACAAGTGGTCAGGTACCTTGTGCATCCTTCCTTTCTTTACCACAATTTCAAAATCATATTCCTAACATAACAAAAGCCATATGCATATCCTTCCCCCCAACACTAGCTTGTTGACTAGGTATTTCAATGTAGAGTGATCAGTGAACATCTTAAAGTGTCCTCCCAACAAGTAGTGACGAAGCTTCTGCAGTTCATACACCATGGCTAAGCCTTCTCTCCTAGTGGTCATGTAATTTATCTCATCTGTTGAGAGCTTCCTACTTGCAAAGGCTAATGGGTGTTCAATATCTCTTGCTCATGGTTGTGCTAACACTTCTTCTAATGGAATAGAAGATGCATCGACATGCACATGAAATTCCTTGGTCCAATCTAGAAAAACTAGAATAGGCGCAGTAACCATTTTCTGTTTCAATGTGTCGAATCTCTGTTGGCATTCTTTTGTCCCGTGAAACTGACAATCCTTCTTTAGAATATTCTCCATAGGTTTTGTAATCTGTGCATAGACCTTAATGAACTTCATGTAGTATCTAGTATGTCCCAATGCAGTGCACAATTGTCTGATTGAAGTAGGAGGGGGTAGATCAACAATAATGGCAATCTTGGATGGATCTACTAGCAACCCCTGCTTACACACAATATGGCCCAGTAGTACTCTAAAGGGTGAAAAGAAAATGCATTTCTATAGTTTCGGGGAAATCTGACATTGCCTGCACTTATCCAACATTAGTCTTAAGCATTCAATATGGTTTTTCAACAATCTAAAAACAGTCCAATCATCAATGTAGGATTCCAAGAATTTATGTAAAAACTCCTTGAATGCTTTGACCACCACCCTAGAAAACATGGTTGGTGCATTCTTCAATCCAAAAGGCATCATTGTGTATTGGTAGGGTCCCCATTTTGTTGCAAATGTGGTCTTGTGGAGATCTTCCTTGGCAATCCTGATCTGGTGATAACCTAAAAATTCATCTATAAAGGAATATACCTCTTGTCCTCCCACATTATCTAACACTTTGTCAGTAAATGGTGTAGGGAATGGATCATGTAGACATGCATCATTTAGTTTCCTCAGGTCTACACAAATTCTGATATCTCTTGTTTTCTTATCCTGAACTGCCATAGGGATAATCCATTCTGACTCTTCAACATGTTCTATGATTCCTGCTTCCAGCATTCTGTCTAATTCAATCTTCACTTTCTCCTTATATTTGGGATTCAATATGTAGGGTCTTTGTTTGACTGGCCTTGCATTTGGTTTCAATGGGATCTTCATCTCTCCCATGGGCCCTTTTATGCCCTTCATATCAGTGAACTTGGTTGGGAACAAGTCGTGATATTCATGCAGTAACTCTGTGATCTTATCAGTAATGGCATAATCCCAGTAATCTCCAACATTGGCAAGTTTCGGTGCTTTCTCTGTCCCAATATTGACTTTCTTGATTTTGATTGGTTGTTCAATAAAAGGTAGTTCATCTCATGGTCCTTCTATGTCTCTGTGTCCTTCTGTTTCTGCGATGTTCACATTCCTAGGATCATCGTCTTCATCAGCATTGATATTGTAACAACCTTGCAATTTCTGAAGAGGTGCAGTCCATTCATCCTCATCTTTCTCCAAAGGGAGGTTAGGTGCCTCCTCAAGTAATTTATGTCTTATAGCCTGTAAATCTTGATCTACCATAGGGTGTTGACTTTCAAATAAAAATTTACCTACAAAATTTTGAGTCATACCTTGTCAATCTGCAGTGGTGAGGCACAGTTCAACTTGAAGGTACCAGTTGACAGACATTGTATTCAGTGTGTTAATGAATATATGCACCCACTGCTCCCAAGGAATGTTGCTCCAGGCCTCCTCACAACCTCGCACATGGTCCTTCGAACAGCTTTGACCTGTGTATCTAACTTCGCATCCTTTAACTTGTTCTAAAAAGTGCGTTGTCATCAAAGTGCGACATTGCACCCAGTCCGCAATGTTATGCTTATGTGCTCCCCACTATATTGGTAGAGTTGATTTCAAGGCCTCATCTAGTGCCAATAGTCTTTGTTGCACGGGTACAGTTTCTTCAAATTCCAATAAGAAAGTTTCTAAATGATTCAGACCATCAAAGGTGGGAAAATTACTTACTATTGTGTCAATCCAGGGAACTTCTCTGGTCAATATAGCACATCGCCGCACAGAGACTTCATACATTTTTTTATTCCAGTTCTCCAATTCTTCCTATGAATCTGATGAACATGTGTTATTACTTCGCCAGCTTAAATTACCATCTGCTATAGGATTAATGTAATCCTGTTGTCTTTCTATCAATTTGTATATATTCTCTAGCTCATATGCACAGTCCTCCTCTCTAATGGGTTATGTGTATCTTCGACCTTCATCAGGATCCAGAGGCATAATGACCCTAAGGCCATCACCTTCAAATGCCATTCTTCTTTTCTTTAAGTCAACAACAGTGGAATTATTGAAGGCCCAATCAATTCCTAACAATGCAGGATAAGGATAGTTATCATCGACTATCTCAATCACTTCGAAGTCTAAAAACATTTTGACCCCATCGATGTCCACAGGGACATGTTCCAGTCTTTTTAAGGGGCTCACAACCTACTGATTGGCCATCCTAAGCCTAATGGGGGAATATATCAACCTAGGTTTTCCCATCAGTTCCTGGGTCTGCTTCGTCATGACATTGACCTCCAACCCTAAGTCGAGGACCACATAATCTATATCATAATCTCTAATTTGAGCATTCAGATGTAGCTCCTTATTTGTCCTTCTCTTTTTGGATACTTGATGTACTTCTCTACTTAGTAAAGCATCTACCTTTCCTAGCTCATACTAACTGATCAAGTTTTGTAGCTCTTGTACAACGCTCTCATCCTTTATCAAATTAATGCAAGTGCATAAGAACTCTATGATCTTACTTACCTCTTTTCCTTCTCTAGGCGAAGAAGACTAATCAAATTCTAGAGGCATTTCACACTCTCTTACTTCTGGTCAAGCCTTTGATGAAGAAGCTTGATCTCTCCCGAATTCTTTTCTTGCTTCCTCAAATGTTTGTTTCTCTTTATTTGGATCAAACTCTTGTGTCTTCTCTGCATATTTTTTTACTCCTGATTGTTCTGTAGTCTTCCTTAGAGTCACCCTGTCTTCTCCTATAGCAGCACCTCATCTAGTGATAACAATGACTCTAGGATTTGCTCCATGAGGTTTTGTTTTGATTAGTTTTACTTGTTGGTTTCCTCCCCGTCTCTACTTAATTTTGGCTAATAGCGCACATCAATATTCTATGACATGTTCAAATGAGTTGAAGTAATTGAAAGTGGTACAAGGGTTCTGACAGACCCTTGCCAAGTGACCTGGCTATGCACAGTTATAACAAATGATCTACCTAGAACTCGACCCATACCTCCTCCTCATTCTCTTCCTCTGAATCCACCACACGGGTTGAAGTTTCCTCTTCCTGGGGAATTATACTGCATCGTATTCCCTTCCTGTTGTACTTCAACTTGAATTTTGTAGATATCCCTTGATCTTTCACGCAAGAGTTCGTAAGATTTACAGTCCTTCTCATCATGACCCACAGATTTACAGAATGTGCAACGGATATTCATAGGTGTCTGTACATACTTTTTCATGTAATATCATTCTCTAGGGTGATGTATATTTCTACATACATCACACCAAGGTAGAGTAACTCGCTTCAAAGGGCACGAAGCTCCAGAAGCCAAGTATTCATGAAACATGGGAAAATTCTCCTTATCGTGACCTTCTAACTTGCATTTGATACACCATGTATCTTCTCTCTTATATTTTCCCTTGTCTTTCTTCATATCCTCGACCTGCAAAGATAGGCTAGTTAACTGAATCAAAATTTGACTCATAACTGAGTTGGACTCTGCCATAGGGATTGATTCTAGTTTCATGGTGATATCCAACGCCTCAGCCTGTGAAGCAATCTTCTATCGCATCAGAGGGACTCTAATGTGTGGTAGGAGGGCATCAATGAACCATTCCTTGTTCTATTCGTCTGGAATATGAAAAATAAAATCACCTTTTAAGGTCTTATACCTATGATCAAACTCCCAAATAGGTTCATCTACTTTCTTCTTGATTTATTTCAGTTCTGTAATGCACTGCAATTCCAAATTGGGTTTCTTGAATTCAGCAATCAACGCATTCTTAATCGCATTCAGCGGTTTCGGTTGTACAATGCCTTGGAAGTATTTCATGTACCCACTCAGTGCGCGGTCTCTTAGGGTAGTACTAAACTAATATCATTTAACAGATTCATCAATGACATTATTAATACTCCATACAGCTTCACATAGAAACTAGTGTTGATCAGGATCTTCAGATCCATCTCCTCTAAAGGTGGGTAACCTCACCTCATCTGCCATAGATCTTCCTAGCTTTCCTAACTGAGTATGCACTGAACCACTTGTACTAGTGCTCTGATAACTCTGACTAATTTGATT
Source organism: Picea abies (assembly GCA_900067695.1). Taxonomy (NCBI): domain Eukaryota; kingdom Viridiplantae; phylum Streptophyta; class Pinopsida; order Pinales; family Pinaceae; genus Picea; species Picea abies. The sequence continues at coordinate 21,460 of CBVK0100097778.1, forward strand.
ACTCTGGTTACTTAATGTTGCTAAAACAACAGGAGGATTAATAGTACTTACTTCGGTTGTCGGCGCAGTTCCTGAGGTTTTTGATTCTTCTCGGCGAGGTTCTGTAGTCTTCTCTTCTCTTGGCGCAGCGAACCATGAATGTTCCTCATTTAGTAACTCTTATTCTTATCCATTTTAGAAACCTTCTTCCTGTGTTGGCTTGTGATTCTACTCAAACAAATTCTCCAAAGGAACTTTCTCGAAGGTCCTTGTTACAAGAAAATCCCCCTGCGGACAGGTGGATTCCCTCTTGGACTCTAAATATCTAAGATCAAGATAGAAAGGTGAAGACTTTGGTCACTGACATCCCTTTAAAAAAAGATAAGATAATCTATAGAGAAGATGAAGAATATGTACCTTTTTACGATGTTTTTCCTTTCCCAGTCCAAGTTGAGCTCTGATCCCCAAGCTCTTACACAAGTCCTGCAATCCAATCAAAGACAAAGAATGCTTTCTATTCTACTACAATTAGTTTGAAACTAGATATATCCATTAAAGACAAGTTCATGTAGGTATACAAAATATTGAGGGAAATAGGCCAAGCACATGTATTAATGAGAACTCGACAAAGATACTTACAGACCTTTGATGAAGTTGTAGTAGCCTCTTCCAGCTCTCCTTGTCCAACCCCTCGCTCAAATGATCCACAAACAAAATGACTATGCTTTCAATGATGTCTCCTTCCTTATGAGATCATAAGTTAGGTATCTCTCAATCTCTCCATTATTTTCTTCACCATGAGGAGGCCTCATTATAAAATATTGGAGATGCCTAACCACCTTAGATATTATTGGGATAGGTTGAGGATATTTCTCCATCAGTTGTGGATCCTCCCTAAGATCCATCCTTGACCTCAGATTCGAATCCAACTAACTCCAGAGTGCTCAATATTTTTCCCTGATTTTCCTCAACAGCCCAAGATTTCGTCAAACAGCCTAGCGCTCCCCCAGAATGGGGAACAGAGCGTTGAAACACTCCCTCAAAAGAGGTCAAGGAGCACTAGCGAACCCTGATAGTGGGTAGGGGAGCATTGCCCAACATTTCCTCAAAACATCCTAGTGCTCCCCCAGAATGGGGAACAGAGAACTATAACTCTCCCCCAAAGGAGGGAAAGGAGCGCTAACACTCCCTGATAGTGAGTAGGGGAGTGCTTCCCTTTAAAATTTACTTTTAAATGGTCTTTCTCAAGGAAAATATTTTGTACTCTTTGTCAAATGATTTATCCTTATTTAACCAGTCTCTGAGGGTGTCTTCAAGTGTTCCTTGTGATGTCATTCGAGACACAAAATAGACAAGATGATTGTATGATGTCTGTGACACTTGTAATGAAGACAATAGGTCATCATTGAAATGTGTAATTTTGATGTGTAACAGATTGCCCCCCAAAGTGAAAAGTTAGAAGATGGAAACTGATGACTGAAGTACTGGAGAACCTGGAAGAATCTTCACACAACCATCAAACAAATATTATGACATGTTTAAAACCCAAAGAAGGTATACATATGCTTGGGTGATAAATACTTGCAAGGTATGGCCGCCATAAGATACATTGCGGATGCATAATTGTATAAATAAAAAGGTATAGCCACCAAAGATACATTGTGGAGCTATACTTCCATGAAATGAATTGTTCGTAGCCATGATAAATACACAATGGATCTATGAGATGACAAAACATAGCCATGGACCAATACAAAGTGGAACTATGTGATAGTATATGTGTTAATATTCAAGAGAAAATCCGTCGTAACCTCGGTAAAGTACATATCATAGTGATTACTCAACCCAAGGTCTTCTTACTGATCCTGATGCAGTACGAATATAACCATGTGAATAGATGTCCTGATGTCGAACAAGGAAGAAACCACTTGATTATCGGTCAATGAGGTAAATCGTTAACCAGTGCGAGGGAAATCACCATTGATGTCAATTATTCCCAAGGTACCCTAGTACATTCTAGCAAATGTGAAAAGATGAGCTGAAGTCGAAAATTCACAGAATCATCCAATCAAAGGTCAATAATGTAAGCCTATTATCGGAAGCAAGGAGGCCTACCATTGAGGCATGCATGTCCCAATGTACTGACTAGTTTCTAAGTCTAGTTCCTGGACAGTATGTTGAAGTTGACAGGAATAAACTCATCATAGGAGGGCCTTCATGTATCCCCCATCAACGACATGAAAGTGACATAGAGATGTAAATTGGTGGATTAAATGAACATGGGCTGACATAGGTATTGAAACAAGATATTTTTTATGGTTGACTCTCGAGGTAGATACTTCCCTTGAACACTAAGGCAGAACAATAGAAATGTGACATGGACCAAAACATGAAGATGAAGTGCATACTATGAATTTCGTCGGGTGACCCAAAGGAGTAAATAAAATAAGAGGATTGATTTAGTGTAGAGGTTCAGTATATTAAAATGTATGAAAAGACAAAGTGTCATGTTCAAGGGTGACCGTAAGAGTGACTGGTGATGTTTTCAAAAATTGCTTGTCTTGCTTCCTTCAAATTTTTCCCCCATCCAGCTAGACGAGTACCTCTTTTTGATTTAACGAGCTTGAGGAGGGTAACACATTCTTGATATAACTCACCTTCGGTAAGTCCCTCTTCATTTTTTTAATGAACCATAAGAAGTAAGGGTTTGATCCCATATGGGCCCTTCAATGTATATTTTTTAACAAGTCCTGAGAAGGTAAACTCGGTGATTTTTCATGTTTAGAAAGTCTAAAAAGAAATTAAATACGACTCTAGGGTTGTCCTTTTTCGTAATTTTAGTCTTGCAAGGACGAAAATGAGATAAATTATCACTTGAAAGATGTCCTTTCAAACCTTTTAACGAGTGGGAAAGGAAGCAAGATCACTCGACAATATTTTCAAGTTTAGAGAGTCTGAAAAGATCTTAAAGGAGACTCTAGGGGGTTCCTTTTTTGTATAACCTTTAAGAGTCTGAAAAAGTGATAAAATTCTACTTGTTTACATTCTAATGTATTTTCGAGCATGAGAAAGAACAAAGACTAAGCTCAGTATTGGTTTCATTTTATACAAGCTTGAAACAAAATTAAAGTATGCTTGTAAATTCCCAACGTAATTTCTGAAGGTTGGGATACCCATGGATGGTTAGTACTCTGTCCCCATCTTGAAAAGCTAGTGGATTAACTTTAGAATGATAATCAAAGGCTAGATACATGCCCCCATAAGCTTCAATTCATTCACCAACTTTGAGTTTTGTCACCAATTTATGTACTAGATGGAGAAAAAGGATAACGGTGGATGAAATGAAGGTTCAGATATGAGACCTAATGAAAGACTTGACTTGACATCTACGATATCTAGCAAGAGACTCGACTTGATGGGAGAGGTGATTATTTCATTTTTTAACAAGCTTGTCCCTAGATTTTTGTTTCATTTTTTAACGATCTTGCTATAGAGAGGAAAAAATATGCTCAAGACCTCTATTTCATTTTTTAATGAGCTTGCCACAGAGAAGAGAAACTATGCTCGTAGATTCTATTTCATTTTTTAATGAGATTTCCACATATATGTGAAAACTATCCTCACAGCTGGTTTCATTTTTTAATGAGCTTGAAATTAGAAAACCATGCTCATAACCTCTATTTCATTTTTTAACGAGCTTTCTACAGAAAAGAAAAAATATGCTCATGACCTCTTCTTGATAATGGATTCCAGGAGGATAATGCTCTAGAAGGACACCATGTCAAGGGACAAAAATCCGTCATGGCTTCCAAGAGATCTTCACTAGATGGAAGAACAATGCTCCAGAAGGAACACATGTTGAGGGTCGCGTCAGGGGTAAGGAGATCATTCTCTAAAGACCCTACCGAAGATATCACCATATCAATTGTCAAATCTAAGTCATCCTCATTGGTAGCAAAAGGCATGGGAGATAACACCACATAATTGACCTATGGAAGGGGCGATATTGTTTGCATATAAGAACCATTTAGGGAGTTCATTGAGTTGATGGTCAAGTCAAGGCCAACAAATGAAAGTTAATCAATAGTCACCATTCGTCCATCATGAGGGAAAGATATCACATGGAAAAAAGTGGACACAATATCTTTCATGGCTTAGACATAATCTCGCCCAAGGAGTAAATCGAAATCCAAGGGGTCCTGGATGACCATAACATCAATAAAGACAGTTTTCCCTCCCAAAGTTACAAGAAACTGAGGAAGGATCCCTAAAGGGTGACTGGTTCTTCTGTTAAAAGAAAATAGAGTCTGGGTAACCATCACAAGATGAGGATAACCCAAATCTTTCCAAGCAATAGAGGACAAAAACTAACAGATGAACCTTCATCTATCAATGCATGAGGAATGGCTTGACCACAAACCTGTACTATAATCTTGAAAGGAATGTGAGAGGGAAGACGAGGTCCAATAAGCACACCCTAATAAAAAAGGATGGCCTCATTACTTGGATGGGGTTTTGTGGGAGAAGGAGGAATTCCCCCCAGCATGGTATATTATGTATCAACGAGAAAAACATGGGTAGAATCATGTTTACTCTCTAGCTGGAGAGTAAGATCGATTGATAATGACATCAAATTGACCAATTGGGTTTTATTCCCCAAGGGGAGAATGGGGTCGATAGGTCAAAATAGATTGACTGCTTGGGTTGCACTCTCTAACGGGAGAGCGGGATCGACCAAATATGGGATTGGATCAACCACTTTATCAACTAGTTCAACTAAGGACGTGACCAGATTGATGACATGATCAACCAGACTAACCGATGAAGGGACTGGAGCAACCACTTTGGCACTCATCAGAGGAGGAGTGGGATTGACCACATTGGCACTCTTCATATGAAGGGTGGGACTAACCAATGACAGGACTGGATCAGTCACTTGGGTTTCACTTTTCAGATTGTTAGCTCCCAAAATGAAACCATCCTTTTGGTCAAGTTTTGTGGTGGGTAGCATGGCTATTGGTAGTTTCCTCAATTCATTTTTGAGTTTTTCTAGCTGCAAAACTTAGGTTTAGGTTTTTGTCTTAGAAAATAATATGACCCATAAAAGTCTTCTTTTCAAAATTTTCACAATTCACTTTCAACAGCTAACGTGTGTCCAAAAGATGAGTGTTAGCTGGGGAAAGTGGCGACTTTCATCAGCTAAGGAGCGTCTCTCATAGGTTTGTGCGCTTGTGAAAGTGTCGAATTCCAAAATATCCAAAGAAGTGGTGTCGCGGGTCGTGCGCTGAGGAAAGTGAAGACTTTCCACAGCTACAGAGCAGTTCTTACAAGGTCATGCGATGTGGAAAGTGGATACTTTCAACAACTAAAAGGGGTTTTCAACAGGATCATGTGCTGGTGAAAGCGGTAAGTATGAACAGCTAAGGGGCGTTTTCCATGGGTTGTTGGCTAAAGAAAGCGGGAATCACGTGCGTCATATACACGTCTAAAGGAAAATGATGATATGATCATCCCATGTCAGGCAAATCCAAATCATGCGTTGATGAAAGTGGGTAATGATGGAAACTCAGTTCTGCACGTCAAAATAGGATTACGATGCGGATCCGGCTCAGAAACTCACACTCCACAATCATGGCATCAGGGAGGGCAAGTTTGAATTCAGTGGCTCAGGTACAGAGATTGTACTGTCAGGCTGACAAAATCAAATTGGATCATTTCTCCCATATCACATAGGGTTCACGAAGTTTTGTTAAAGTTTCTAATGTGAGAAAACAGAGCCGACTCTCGAAGTGCTTTGAACAGCGCAGAACCTCGGCTCGAACAACAGTTGCAAGGGTTAGCATACAGAATTGTTGGGATTTTCGAGCTACAGAATGGCGAGGAGATGCAGTGGTTCTCTACTTAGGAGAGAGATGGATAGCCTGTCTTTTTTACAGACACATCCCGAAGTCCAGAAACATTTTTCAAACGCGGGATGTATTGAATTCGTCAGGAGGTTGCAAAATGGTTGCCACCAGTCTACAGCAGAAAATTTTGCCAAGAATTTCGATGGGAACAAAGCTCGTGTTGGTTCCTTGGAAATTATAGTAGATGAAGCTGCCATTGCTGCAGCAAAAATCCTACCAAGAACGGGCCAGAGCTGGTTCAAAACCACTTCCCCCAAAAATTTTAATTTCAGAGCTTATTTGAAAGAGGAGTTCAGGCACAAGGCATGGAAAAAGAATATGCTAGTTTCCTATCTAGAAGAAGAATGGTAGGAGTTGTTCAAAGGTATCCAACTCTACATTACCTCGGAGGGCAGGTATGATAAACTCATGATGTATCACTTCAAACTCCTGGACCATTTCACAGGCAAGACTCCCCTCAATTTACCTTTTTTCCTACATAAAATTTTGACTAAGGTTTGCAAGAAGATCAGGGCTCAACCCTTGAGCATGAAAAGTACTCTGTGCCACTTCGGCCTCATAAAATTGATCATCCTGGAGGAATTAAAACAGCAGGGAAGGAGCTAGGATCTTTTTCTATTCTGGGAGGGTTTTGAAACACAGACTCGGCCTGTAAATGAACCAGGGAAAGGTTCAAAGAAACAGTCTTCTCCTCAAAGCAGTTCAAGAAAAAGAAGGACCCTGCCAGGACCCCCAAAAGATTGAATTTATGGAGTGAAGCCCCACAGGTCGAAGAAAAGGTTAAACTTTGAGCAGACCATAGAGAAAACCACAGAGCATCCTACAGAGCAGAGTACAGAGAAGAGAACCAATATATTAAACTTTCCCTATTCAGTCTCAGAATCATAGCAACAAGATCAATGCCCTATCACCAAAAGTCCTGAGCAGTCAACTGAGTGTGCACAAAACTATGAGACCTTCACTCATACAGAAGAAGGAGAAACATAAAAAATCTCCAAGTCAAGAAAGTCTTAGAAAATCAAGCATCTGAAAGAGGTAATCGCTCAGCAAGAGGTTTTGGAACGGGTAATCAAAGAAAGGTATAAGAAGTTGTCTGAGAACTTCGAAAAAACCAATGCTGCATTTGAGAGATTGGCTAGGGAAAGTGTTAAAGAGAAGAAAAGAAAGAAGAAACTCACTAAAGAGTACAATAGTCTCTGGTGTCTTTCCAAACGCCTTAAGAGGCAGATAAGAAGATTAAAACAAAAACAAAGGCAAAAATCCCATCCATATCTGAAGGTACTTGCTCAAGTCGTGGTTAATATGCAAGGTGAGAAGTCGGGGACACACTGAGTTTTGATGGAATCAAAATTTTGAAGGTGAAAACTCATTTTGGGCATAGTCAGGGCTTTCACCAGTGCAAAGCGATATTTTATGACCCGTTAGCTGTTGAAAGTGGCGACTTTCAAGAGCTAACCTGCGGAATATTAAACGAGTTAGTTGTTGAAAGCTGGAAAAGTATTTTTTGAAGCCAAGGACAAAACAGATCATTTTGAACAGGTTATGAAGGAGTTCCAGAGTATCAATGGACTATCAGATCGCATGCAAAGGACTCAGCATCAGAGGTTCGAGAGAATTTTGGCAACCAGATGCAAAACAACTTCCTCAAAAATCAACCATGAACGTTGGAGAGATGCAACTATCAAGACAGGTGTCCTGCCATGTTTCATTACATTGCAGATCCCAAGAGCTGAAGGATGCAGATGGTGAATTTTGGAGATTGAGACAGTTCGAGTTCTAATTTTAGTTGTTAAGACTTTATTTTCAAGTTGTTGAGTTAGATTTGAATTGCTTTTATTAAATACAGATCCATGTTTTTAGGATCTGTAAAACTGTTTGTAAGAGGCTATAAATGCCTATTTTTTATATGAAACAAGGGTTCAAACTGGGAGATATTTTATGCCATTGTATAGACTCTTTTTGCTTCAATAAAGTGGAGTTTCCTTTCGTTTGCAATACCAAAATTGTCCATATTTCATTTTCTGTACTTTACTTTTAGTTTATTTTAGTTCATAAAGACTATTACCTCTTTGTTGAAATCATAGGCTTGAAATTAAAGGATTCCTTGATGTCTTTTATTAGGCCCTACTTTCACTTGTATTGGCAAATCAAGAATAGTATTCTCCATCCTCTCTTTCAATTATTTGATCTGGTTATTGTTTATTGAAAGAAATGTATCTTTAGACATGTGATGAGTTGTTTCTTATACAAATCATTGAAGACCCCATTGTCCCAAGCACATAAAAACCATTATTTCTAAGTTACCAAGAATCCTTAGCCTACAACCCTAAGGAGTTTCTTGGAGTGATAACAAATTGGCGCCGTTGCCGGGGAAATGGAATTCAAGCTCTGCTTTCCTGGAATACGACATAGAGCCGATCTTTGATGATAGACAAAGATTAGATGTTTTCAGTTGGTTGTAATCATCTATCTGGTGACTCCACAAATTCATCCTGGCTCCTAAGAGGATCAGTACTAGGGTGAATCCTCAAGAATCACCGATCACACCAGTGTCCAATCCAGAATCAATTCTTAGGAAGGGAAAGATGATTCAAGGTCAAACATCAAATCCAAAAGGTAATCCTCTTTTCAGTTTTGGAAAATCTACTACAAAAAAATTTGAGTTCTTTTCAGAGAACACTGATGAAAAAACAGCTGTAAATATTGTAGAAGAACAAAAAAAATTTGATCAACAGAAAAATCCTAGTGATAAAAAATTGATAGACTATAATTTGATTGAAAAAACTTTAGAAAGAAGCCACAGTTCTTCTTCCCTTGAATCTTTCTATTCTCAGCAACAAGAAGACCACTTGAACATTATACTAGCCTCCTTGTTGTTGAACATCTCCTCCAAGAGCTATCTGCTAAGGGTGAAGAAAATTTAGCCGGCCAGCTTGTAAATTTTTATAGAGCCTCTTATCAGACCTCTTTCCCATTGGAAGATTCACCTCTTTCACATTCCTCCAGTGTTGAAGACTTGAAGAAGAAACTATCATTTTCCCCACCTTTGACAGTCATGGCTGCACCACCTCCTCCTTTGACCAAGATGCAACAAATCTTGGCTGCTAGGTATGCACCACTCATATTGCCAAATCCAGTAGCAGCCATGCCAATGGGAGACTATCAGAAATATATGCCTAAATTCACAGGCGAAGGCGATGTGTCTATTGAAGAACATATTGAGGTTTTTTACAGTTATGCAGAGAACCTTAATATTGAACAAGAAGATATTTGGACACGATTCTTTGTCCAAAGCCTAGATGGCCATGCTAGGAAATGGTTCAAAAAACTCCCTGCTAGTTCCATTGCTGGAATCGAGCAATTGGATGAGACATTTCGGAAACATTGGGGTGACAGAAGAGATTTTGTCTACTACATCACAGAATTTGGCAACTTGAGAAAAAAAACTAATGAATCAATCTCTGATTTCACCAAGAGGTTTAACCGGATGTATGGAAAAATTCCAGCTGAGATAAAACCGTCAGATGCTTCTACCAATATCACTTATTCTGATGCTTTTGATTCATATTTTTGTTTGTTGTTGAGAGAAAGGAGGTCACCAACATTATCTCTCATGCAAGATGCTTCCTGATGCAGGAGCATCGCACC
>CBVK0100097779.1:0-30980 GCA_900067695.1 Picea abies
AGAACTTACTCTCCATATCAGCTTTAGACAAAAAGGCTATAGAGTTTCCTTCATAGATGGAGAAGTTCTTATGTGGGCTAAGGGAGAAACCTTAAATGAAGCAATCGTCATCAGAAGTGAAGAAAATGGTTTATATAAGCTGAGGGGTCACCGAGAAACCGCCATGAACCATTCCATCAAAAACTCATGTGAACTTTGGCATAGAAGATTGGCCCACATCAACTATAAGGCGCTACCTTACATATGCAAAGCTGTCACAGGTTTACTAGAACTCAAGGTTGATCAGGAAGGCATATGCAATGGATGTGCGCAAGGGAAGAACATAAAGAACCCCTTTCCAAAGAGGGATAGAAAAGCAGAAGGAGCATTGGAACTCATCCATTCATACGTGTGTGGCCCAATTCCATCATCCTCCATTAGCGGGTATGTATACTATGTATCATTTATTGATGATTATTCTCGTAAGACTTGGATACATTTCTTAAAATATAAAGATGAAGTATTTAGTAAATTCAAGGAATTCAAAGCCTTGATAGAGAATACTTTCGAAAGAAAGATTAAGATACTCAGGTCAGATAATGGAGGAGAATATACCTCGAAGGAGTTCATAAGATTTTGCAGAGATGTCGGGCTAAAGAGGGAACTCACTACTCCCTATAATCCTCAACAAAACAGTGTAGCTGAAAGGAAGAACAGAACAATTATGGAAGCTGTGAAGACCATGATTCACGATCAATATATTCCTATGTGCTTATGGGAAGAAGCAACAATGGCAGTTGTTTATGTGCAGAACAGATTATCCCATAGTGCACTTGGGTTCAAGACCCTAGAAGAAATGTTCACCGGAAATAAGCCAGAGGTAAGCCATCTCAAAATATTTGGTTGTCCAGTGTTTATATATATACCAAAAGAGAAAAGAAACAAGCTAGAGCCCTCTGAAAAGAAGGGAATATTTGTGGGATACTGTGAGCTATCCAAGGCCTTTAGAATCTACATACCTGGTCACTTCCATATTGAGATCAATAGGGACGTGACGTTTGATGAAGAAGTAGCACTTAAGAAATCTAGAAGATGCCATCTTGAAGAAATGTATGAAGAGGAACCTATAAATCCCAGGACGATAGAATCCGTGATGGAAGTTCCCAGAGCTACAGAACCTGTAAGGGAAGTCATAGCTTCCCTTGATGAGGAGACTCCTGAAGATCATGATATAACAGAAGTTCAAGAACCTCCTCAAATGACCTTCTCCCATAAAAGAAAGCCTGCTTGGGCAAGAGAGTTTATTCAAGATGGAGATAAGTATGGTGTTCCAGAAGGAACCATGAGACAGGTGAAAAGACCAAAGCCATTCTCCAGTTACACGACTTTGATGTGCAATCTACTTAATGAAGAACCTACATGCTTTGAAGAGGCCATTCAAAAGAAGGAATGGGCAGATGCCATGATAGAGGAATACCAATCCATAATAAAGAATGATGTATGGGAAATAGTTCCCAGACCAAAAAGTAAGGATGTGGTATCATCAAAATGTCTCTTCAAAATAAAACATGTTGTTGATGGAAGTATTGAGAAATATAAAGCAAGATTTGTCGCTCATGGATTTTTTGATGCAGGAGCATCGCTCACTCATCAAGCAAGCCAGCGTGGAGTGGGAGACAGCTGGACAAGCTAGCAAAATTTTTGAAAAACACTTTGGGATTGAGGTGAAAATATTAAATGAACCATTTATGAAGGCACACTTTGTATATTGTAATGGACCTTGAGTGGATAGCTCTCGTCCTTAGGTAGATAGTCAGCATTTAATAGACTTAATGCTGGTAAATAGGAATTTAATTCTAGATTTTATAGTTTTAGAGTCTAAGAGGGAAAATGGATATAGACACCCTCATTGTATCATTGTAACATTATCAAGTATTCAGGAAGAGCAAGAGCTAGCAAAGAGTTGCGTAAAGAACACCCATGTACATATATTGAATTAATAGAAGAAAACTTTGATTCAAATCCATGGATATGTGTCTATTCTCTGTGTATTGAGGTTATGCTCATGAATATTTGATTCCTGTCATACATTTTCTTTTATATGCTGTGTATGTGATTTCATGGTTGAACAGACGTCTGAGAGGAAGAGTGAATGAGTTTCAATTGTTTCTCTATTTGAGCCAGAGGATTCCTACAAGGAGTGCAGTCGAATTTGTCCGCAAGGAGTGCGTCGACAGAAGGGTTCAATTAGAGATAACTCTTGTTCTCATTTCTTTGAAAGTGCAGTTAGACACAGTGCCGTGAAAGGAGTGCACAGGCCAAGAGAAGCCTCATAGTTGCAATTCTGAGTAAAGTATCGAAAGAATGCTACTGCAGGAGTGCGCAGAGTCGAGTGCCTTCAACACTTAGACGTTGTTGAATATTTTCCGCAAGGATTGTGCGCAAGAAGTTCTCAAAAGGACTTGAGAATTCGAGAACAAGCTTAGGAGGAGTAGGCCTTAGAATTCATCGAAGGAATGCACAGAGAGGTTGTGCATCAAATCATTCGAGAAGGCGTTGAAGACTCGCACACAGGTGAACAAGTCTCGAGGAGAGACACTTCTTTATTTCATGGATTGCATAAGGAAAGGCGGACGGTCGAAATCCTTCGTGGGGATTTCGCGAAGTTTCGTGGGCCGTTGGATCCCACGAAGACACAGGGAGGTTACAGTATAAGCATAGAAGAGGTTTGAAGCTCAGGAGGGGCAGAGCATTGATCCAAGCCAGCCAGGGCCGTTGGATTGTTCGTGAGATCGTCTATCGAGATCTCGTGAGAAAAGTGTCGAAGATTTGGCAACGAGAATCGCGAAGTCACGAGACGCGATATCTCGACAGTTGCGTAGACAGTGTGGGCCACAGGGAGTCGGAGAAGTGGAAGATAGGTGTCAGAGATCGAGAGATCTCACAAACTCGAAATTTTGCAGAGTAAGAGCCCGAGTATTGGGTACTCCAAGTAACGAGGATGTGAGGTGGAGAGTACCAAAATCGCGATAGGATCGTATCGGTGTTTCGGCGCATAGGATATCGGAAGTTGGAGGACCGAGTGTTTGGTGTCGCGAATAGCGAAGTCGTGATAGAGCGAAGTCCAGATAGATGGAAGAGGAAGTCGACGTAGACTAAGGCATCGGGTCTCGGGGATCTGAGAGTGTAGCGCTCGACTGTTGGACTCGCGAAGTCACAAATTCCAATCCTCCAGTTAACCAAGGAAGGAGGATCGCGTAGGAGAAGAGAATCTGTGGGTAAGGAAAATTCCAGATAGGGAATTAGAAGAAACTTGGATTTCTTCGGGCTGAGGAGAAAGAAGGTCCTGAGGAAGCGGACGTGCTAGTGAGGGTGCGGTTGCATCAGAGTGGTATCAGAGCAAGAAGTTCTTTTCTTTCTGTAGAAGGGGAGAAGAGATTTACCATGCCGCCCAGAAGAGAAAGACAGTCACCTGATCTAGAGGATAGAGAGGTGCAGAGAAGAGGCAGGCTGGCAGGAAATCCAGAAATGGATTGACAGATGAGAGATCTTCGATCAAGACTCGAGGAGATGGAGACAACACAAAGACGCACAGCTAGTGCCAGGGATCTTAGTGATTCCGAAAGAGATATTGAGGCTGAACGCGAGGAGGAAGTTGTAACCGAAGATGCTTCAACGGAGTGATTGATTAGATCCATTTCCAAGATGGGGGTGAAGGCAAAGATGGACATTCCAGTCTATGAGGGGAATCTGGATGCAGAAGAGCTTCTAGATTGGATTATATCTCTTGAAACCTACTTCAATTATGAAGATATCGAAGAGGATAAGAAGGTCAGACATGATGTCACGCACTTGAAAGGACATGCAGCATTGTGGTGGGACGAGCTACAAGCTGACAGACGCTGCAAAGGCAAGAAGAATATGAAGAGTTGGGATCGAATGATCGTGAAGATCAAGGTGAAGTTCATCCCAAGAGATTATCAAATTACTCTGTTTAGGAGGATGCAAAACCTGAGACAGAAACTGATGATAGTGAAGGAATACACTGAGGAATTCTATCGACTGAACATCAGAGCAGGTCATCGGGAAAGCAATGATGAGAAGGTTTCTATATATTTGAATGGTCTAAGATATGACATTCAGGATGAATTAAGCATGGCTACCATAAGGACGGTGGAGGATGCCTATCAGATGGCTCTGAAATCCAAAGAGAAGCTGAGCCGAAAGCAAGGTCAGCGAGGGCAAGGTAGGAGTTAGCCCAGAGGCAAAGCAGTTGCCCAGGAGAAATTCCATAAGCCCAAAGAGGAATGGAAGAAACCTCAGGGTAAATTTGAAAGAGGTGGGACCTCACAGAGGGGCCCATATGTTGAACAGAGGGGGAAGCATACAGAGCAAAGTGGAGGATATGCTGATGGCAATACTTTTCCTCGTACCAGAGGTAGAGGAAGAGGCCGAGGTGGAGTAATCACATTCTTCACATGTGGGAAGCATAGGCACAGGTCATTTGAGTGTCCAAAGAAGAAGAATAATAGTGGAGAAGCTCACATCACTGAGGCGCAGAGGCAGGATGTTGAGACAGAAGGTGTAGAAGGTGGAAGGTCGCTAATGATGCATAAAGTTCTCCTAACACCCGGGAAGGAGGTGGAGGACTCAGCTCAAAGGACCAGACTCTTTAGAACAACTTGCAAGACCAAGGACTGGGTATGCAAGGTTATTGTGGATAGCGGTAGCATAGATAATCTCATTTCAACCGAGATGGTGGAAAAGCTGGAGCTGGAGACAACTGATCACCCGAGTCATACAAAGTTTCGTGGCTACAGAAGGGACATCAGGTGAGTGTCACTAAACAGTGTTTAGTTGAATTCAAGATAGGTGGATATAATGATAAAGTACTCTGTGATGTTATTCCCATGGATGTTTGCCACTTATTACTGGGTAGACCATGACAATATGATAGAAATGTGATTCATGATGGGAGAATGAACACATATACTTTAGAGAAGAATGGGAGGACCCATATGTTGCTTCCGATAAAGGATAAAGAGGTGAAGCCGGAAGTAAGAAACACAGTACTTCTCATGAGTGGGAAGGAACTCCTTACTGAGGTTAAGAAGAAAGAAGATCCACAATTCTTTGTGGTCAGGAAACCGAGAATTGTTCTGACTAGCACAAGAGTGGATGGTTTGCCAGATGAGATTCAAGAACTGCTGGAAGAGTTTGCTGACATCATAGTGGACGAATTACCCCATTCGTTGCCACCAATGAGAAGTGTGAGTCATCACATAGTCTCATACCAGGAGCTAGTTTGTCGAACAAATCCACGTACAGGTTGACACCATAAGAAAATGAGGAGGTCAAGAAGCAGGTCCAGGATTTATTGGACAAAGGATTGGTTAGAGAAAGCTTGAGTCCGTGTGTTGTTCTGACAGTACTCAGTTTGAAGAAGGATGGAGGTTGGAGAATGTGTACCGACTCGAGGGCGATCAACAAAATAACCATCAAGTACAGGTTTCCACTGCCAAGAATGGACGATCTGATGGATTGCCTAAGTGGGGAAAAGTACTTTTCAAAGATAGATTTGAAAAGTGGATACCACCAGATTCACATGAGAGAAGGCGATGAGTGGAAAATAGCCTTCAAGACCAACGAAGGACTATATGAATGGTTAGTTATGTCGTTTGGCTTGACAAATGCACCGAGTATGTTTATGAGGTTGATGACTGAAGTCTTGAGGGAATTCATCGGAAAGTTTGTCATCATATATCTGGACGATATACTGATTTTCAGCAAGACAAAAGATGAACATTCGAAGCATTTGGCCATTGTGATGAAGAAGCTACAACAGGAGAAGCTCGTGATCAACATGAAGAAGTCCTCATTTATGAAGACAGAGCTCATTTACTTGGGTTTTGTTATTTCGATGAATGAGTTGAAGATGGATCTGGATAAAGTGGAAATGATCAAGAATTGGCCATCACCGAGAAATATTTTCGAGGTGAGAAGTTTTCACGGTTTGGCTAGTTTCTACCGAAAATTCATCAAAAAATTCAGTGGAATTAGCGCAGCGATGATGGATACAGTGAAGAAGTGACATAAGTCTTTTCATTGGACAATAGAGGCTGAGAAAAGATTCAATCTGTTGAAGCGGAAGATCACAGAGCAACTAGTGTTGGTGCTACCGGATTTTCAGAAAACATTTCAGGTGAAATGTGATGCGAGTAGCTTTGCCATAAGAGCGGTCTTGAGTCAGCAAGACAAACCAGTTGCATATTTCAATGAGAAGCTGGATGAGGCGAAGATGAAATACTCCATGTATGATAAAGAATTTTATGCTATCATACAGGCGCTGAAAAAGTGGAGGCATTACCTGATCCCAAAAGAATTTGTATTGTACAGTGACAATCATTCATTGCAGTTTTTGACTCAATAGGAGAAGTTGAATCAGAAACATGAAAAATGAATAGAGTATATGTAGAATTTCACATTTGTGATTAAGCATATTTAGGGTACTGCTAACAAAGTGGCTGATGCTTTGAGCAGGAAGTGTTTGTTGTTGCAGGAATTCCGAGTCAAAACCTTGGGTTTTGAAAATCTCAGGGACATGTATGCAGGTGATGTCGATTTTGCAGAGGCATATGAAGCAACTGAGAATCCAGTTCTCAGAGATAGAAGCTCATGGATAGATTATATGATCCATCAAGGATTTTTGTTCAGGGGCAATCAACTGTGCATTCCGAAATTCTCCATGAGGGAGAACCTTTTGAATGAGAAACACAGTGGTGGATTGGCAGGACATTTCGGTCATGATAAAACATTCGCGAAACTGAGAGAGTCTTACTTTTGGCCAGGGATGCAGTGAGAAGTCAAGAAATTTGTTGATATATGTTGGGTATGCCATCATTCGAAGGGGAGGAAACAGAATGTCGGTTTTTATCATCCATTTCCCATACTAGAGAGGTCATGGGAGACGATAAGCATGGACTTCGTACTAGGGTTGCCAAGGACGCAAAGGGGTGTTGATTCCATATTTGTGGTCGTGGATAGGTTTTCTAAGATGGAACATTTCATCCCATGCCAAAAGACCAGCGATGTGACTCACATCGCAAATCTGTTTTTCAAAGAGATCGTTCGACTTCATGGATTGCCGAAAAGTATAGTTTCGGACAGGGATACGAAATTCATAGGACATTTTTGGAGGACCTTATGGAAAATGCTGGGAACTAATTTGATGTTTATTTATACTTATCATCCGCAGACATATGGACAAATGGAAGTGGCGAACAGAAGTCTGGGGGATTTGTTGAGGAGTTTGGTGACAGAGCACCATAGCAGCTGGGATAATATATTACCACAGGCAGAGTTCGCATACAATGATTCAGTGAATCAGAGCATAGGGAAAAGTCCATTTCAAATTGTGTATGGCACATAGCCAAGAGGAGTTTCTGAACTGAGGGATTCAAAACAGACTGCGACTAGCGGTGCTAGTGCAGAAGAGTTTGCTGAGGCAATGAAGGAACTTCACAGCAGAGTGAAGCAACGACTGATGGATTCAAATCAGGAGTATAAGCACAGAGTAGATCAGCATCAGAGACAACTTCAGTTTGAAGTTGGCGATCTAGTTCTGGCACATTTGAGAAAAGAAAGGTTCCCAAGGGGAACATACAACAAATTTAAAATGAAGAAAATTGGACCATGCAAGGTCTTGAGAAAATTCGGAGAAAATGCTTATGAGATTGAGTTGCCGGATGGCATCGAGATATCTCTGATATTCAATATTGCAGATTTATACCTATACAGGGCTGGAAAAGCAGAGACTACAATTGAGCAACCAATGCTCCAGTGGTCGAAGCAGATGTCGATAGCAGTGAAGCCGCTGATGGAGTGCATAATGGACAAGAGAGTGGGTAAGAAGACCAGGAGAAAGCAATACTTTGAGTATCTGGTCAAGTGGAAGAATCATCCAGTTGAAGATGCCAGCTGGAAGACTGAAGCAGAGATACAAAAGCATGGACAGACCGTGTAGGAGCTCATGGACAGGAGCCCATGAAATTTTTCAAGCCGAGGACTATGATGCAGGAGCATCATTCACTCATCAAGCAAGCCAGCGTGGAGCGGGAGACAGCTAGACAAGCCAACACAAATTTTGAAAAACACTTTGGGATTGAGGCGCAAATATTAAATGAACCATTTATGAAGGCACACTTTGTATATTGTAATGGACCTTGAGCGGATAGATCTCGTCCTTAAGTAGATAGTCGACATTTAATAGACTTAATGCTGGTAGATAGGAATTTAATTCTAGATTTGATAGTTTTAAAGTCCCAGAGGGGAAACGGATATAGACACCCTCATTGTATCATTGTAACATTATCAAGTATTCAGGAAGAGCAAGAGCTAGTAGAGAGCTGTGTAAAGAGCACCCATGTATAGATATTGAATTAATAGAAGAAAACTTTGATTCAAATCCATGGTTATGTGTCTATTCTCTGTGTATTGAGGTTATGCTCATGAATATTTGCTTTCTGTCATATATTTTCTTTTATATGCTGTGTATGTGATTTCATGGTTGAATAGATGTCTGAGAGGAAGAGTGAATGAGTTTCAATTGTTTCTCTATTTGAGCCAGAGGATTCCTGCAAGGAGTGCAGTCGAATTTGTTCACAAAGAGTGCATCAATAGAAGGGTTCAATTAGGGATAACTCTTGTTCTCATTTCTTCGAAAGTGCAGTTAGACACAGTGTCGTGCAAGGAGTACACAGGCCAAGCGAAGCCTCGGAGTTGTGATTCTGAGTAAAGTATCGAAATACTATTGTTGCAGGAGTGTGCAGAGTCTAGTGCCTTCAACACTTAGACGTTGTTGAAGATTTTCCGCAAGGAGTGTGCGCAAGAAGTTCTCAAAAGGACTTGAGAATTTGAAAACAAGCTCAGGAGGAGTAGGCCTTCGAATTTGTCGAAGGATTGCATAGAGAGGTTTTGCATCGAAGCATTCGAGCAAACGTTGAAGACTCGCGCACAACTGAACAAGTCTCGAGGAGAGACACTTCTTTATTTCGTGGATTACATAAGGAAAGGCGGAGGGTCGAAATCCTTCGTGGGGATTTCATGAAGTTCCATGGGTCGTTGGATCCCATGGAGATGCAAGGAGGTTACAGTATAAGCATAGAAGAGGTTTGAAGATCAGGAGGGGTAGAGCATTGATCCAAGCCAGCTAGGGCCGTTGGATTGTTCGCGAGATTGCCTATCGGGATCTCATGAGAAAAGTGTCGAATATTTGGCAACGGGAATCGCGAAGTTGCAAGACGCGATATCCCGACGGTTGCATAGACAGTGTGGGCCACAGGGAGTCAGAGAAGTGGAAGACAGGTGTCAGGGATTGAGAGATCTCGCGAACTCGGAAGTTTGCAGAGTAAGATCCCAAGTATTGGGTACTCCAAGTCATGAGGACGCGAGGTGGAGAGTACCAAAAGCGCGATAGGATCGTATCGACGTTTCAGTGCATCGGATATCAGAAGTTGGAGGACCGAGTGTTTGGTGTCACGAGTAGCGAAGTCGCGATAGAGGGAAGTCCCGATAGAGGGAAGAGGAAGTCGGCGTAGACTAAGGCATCAGGTCTCGGGGATCCGAGAGTGTAGTACTCGAATGTTGGACTCGCGAAGTCATGAGTTCCGATCCTCCAGTTAACCAAGGAAGGAGGATCGCGTAGGAGAAGAGAATCTGTGGGTAAGGAAAATTCCCGATAGGGAATTAGAAGAACCTTGGAGTTCTTCGGGTCGAGGAGAAAGAAGGTCCTGAGGAAGCGGACATGCCAGTGAGGGTGCGGCTGCGTCATTTTCCCAGAAGGAAGGCATTGACTATGAAGAGACATTCGCTCCTGTGGCTAGATACACTTTGATCAGAACCATTATAGCTCTTGCTGCCAAGAAGAAATGGAAGCTGCACCAGATGGATGTGAAGACAACTTTTTTGAATGGTGTCATTAAAGAAGAAGTATATATAGAGAAACCCCAAGGATTTGAGGTTGAAGATAGAAAGTCTCATGTCTGTCGATTGAAGAAAGCCTTATACGGATTGAAGCAAGCTCCCAGAGCTTAGTATGGCCATATAGACAGTTTCTTGACAAGCTTAGGCTTTACCAAGAGTAAATCAGATTCAAATCTCTACTTCAAGATCATGGATTATGAACCAGTAATATTACTATTGTAAGTGGATGACTTATTCTTAACTGGAGAAGAAAAGCTCATCATTGAATGTAAATAGAGACTTGCCACTGAATTTGAAATGAAATACCTTGGCCTAATGCATTACTTCTTAGGTCTTGAGGTATGGCAGAGTCCGGAAAGAATCTTCCTTAACCAGGGGAAGTACATGTTTGAAATCTTAAAGAGATTTGACATGTTAGAATGAAAGTCCATGAATACTCCCATGGAAGCAAAGCTGAAGCTGTTGGTCGATACTTAGGCATATTTGATAGATGCCACTATGTATAGATAGATTATTGGATCGTTGATGTACGTGATGAACACCAAACCAGACATCTGTTTTTCAGTGAACATCTTGAGTCAGTTTCTGGTAGATCCCAGACGTGTTCACCTAGTGTTTGTAAAACATGTGATGAGGTACCTTAAATGTACATTGGATTATGGTCTCAGCTATGATGGAGATCATGACTTCACACTGAGTAGATATACTGATGCAGAATGGGCAGGAAGCGTTGCTGACAGAAAAATCACTTTCGGATGTTGTTTCCATTTGGGATCAGCTATGATCTTGTGGCAGAGTAGGAAGTAATCCAGTATTTCTCTCAGCACAACGGAAGCAGAGTACATTTCCGCATGTTCTGCTAGCTGCAAAGCTATATGGATTTGAAAGTTGCTGACAAGCCTATTTGATTTGGAGATGAGAGCAACCACGATTCTATGTGACAATCAAAGATGCATTAAAATGACAGAGAATCCTGCGTTCCACGACAGGTCGAAGCACATATAGATCTTCTATCATTTCATCCATGACATGGTACAGAGAAGAGCCTTGAAGCTCCAGTACATTAGCACGAATGAACAGGTTGTTGATGTGTTGACTAAGCCTCTATCTCATGTAAAGTTTGAACACTTTTGAGATAAGCTTGGTTTTGTCCGAAAGGACCTTCCCTAAAAGGGGGAGTAGATGTGATCCTTTCTTCTGATCTCGTTGTTAGACGTAAAGCAAGATGAGTCATGCTTCTAACCTCGCCGTTAGACGTAAATCATGACACCGTGTGATCCTTTCTTCTGACCTCGTTGTTAGACGTAAAGCAAGATGAGTCATGCTTCTGACCTCCTTGTTAGACATAAAGCATGACGCCGTGTGATCCTTGCTTCTAACCTCGTTGTTAGACATAAAGCAAGATGAGTTATGCTTATGACCTAGTTGTTAGACGTAAAGCATAACGTCGTTGATTCCTTGCTTCTGACCTAGTTGTTAGACATAAAGCAAGATGATTCTTTGCTTCTGACCTAGTTATTAGACGTAAATCAAGATGATTCCTTGCTTCTGACCTAGTTGTTAGATGTAAAGAAAGATGTTGATGTGTTCCTTTCTTCTGACCTCATTGTTAGACGTAAACCAAGATGATTCATGCTTCTAACCTAGTTGTTAGACGTAAAGCATGGCACTATGATTCCTCGCTTCTGACCCAATTGTTAGACGTAAAGAAAGATGATGATATTACTTGCTTCTAACCTAGTGGTTAGACGTAAAGAAATATGTGACTGACACTAAGCTACCAACTTAACCGCTGTGACATTGAGATAGTGCAGTACTGTGATGTGCCAACCTAGTGCTGTGATGAGGTATCATTTTTACTGATACATATTTGATGCAGATGATGATAGCATTCTTTCAATAACGATGATGTTGCTGATGAAGAAAACTTCCGATGACTCGTAAATGTGCTAGACAATGGTTCAAGATGATATTGACGATAATGTCCTCCAGATGCCACTAATGATGCAGACCTCTTTGGCCTGATGTTGATGAAGAATACCCTTCTTGTTAAGGGGGAGTGTTGAAATAATGTAACTGCGAAGAGCATTCTTATTATTATTGGATTAAATCCCCATTTTCCATTAATCATGTCATTATTATTATTGTTGTTATTGGATTAATCCCCATTGTGGATTAATCATGTCGGTAATTGTATAAGGACCAAATCCCCTTTTGTGGATTGGTCATCGGACAATTACAAAGGGCAGAATAAGAAGTCGGCCCCAACAGTTATTATGGAAAACCCATAATTAATTAAAGGTGGGTTTACCCACCCAAAGTGAGATGTTGGCCCTGCCAGTTGTGACCTTTCACACATGCCAGTCTTCTATAAATAAGAGGCTAGCGCCTCACTTCAAACACACAGCTCACTTGCTCATTCTCTTATGAGGCAAGTTGCAATTAGAAGTTGGAGAGAGGAGAAGAAGAGTGACACATCTCTTGGGGAGGACTTTTTGTATTGGTTTGAGTTATCTCTTGAACATTGTATAAGCTATTTATGATAAGGAAGTTTTTGTTGGGTTTTCTTCTCCTAGAGGGTTTCCTAGGATAAATGTTGTGTCTCTTGTGAATGTGTATTTCTCAGTGATCTTGTTCTTATTATTCTCTTATCTTATGAAATGCAAAGAACTATAATAATGGCATAAACATTAACATTTCCTTCTTTCCTAGCTTCTTTTACCATTTGAACTTCCTTCCTAAAGTCAGCTTGGTCTTCAGGAATGAGGTCTTCATTTATAAATATTCCTCACCCTTTTAAGCTCGGAGATTCATTAAGTATGTTATATTTATGGTCATTACAACTTACTTTGACATGGATCAACCTATCTTTGTGATCAATTATTTTTCCTAGCCTCTTTGCTTCTATGATGTAAGTTGTATCAATTTGTGATTTATCTTTTAATTCTTCTTTTACTATTGCTAGTGAATCCTCCTCATGTTGTTATTTATACCAAAAATTATGAGGTTCAAGGCTCTTTTGTTACGCTCATGGTCCAGTTCGATTAGCTTATTCATTTCCTATTTGATGGGTTTGATATCCAATTTGTTTTCCATATTACTAAGGGTCAAATTGTTGGTTAGTTTTTCAACTAGCTCTTTAATCCTATCTCTCAAGTTGTGATTTTCTTCAACCCCTCCTTCTTGCGTTGATTGTTTATGTTCTTCCATTTCTTGAATTTTATCCTTCATTGTCTGTAATTCACTCTTAAATCCTAAGAATCTATCCTCTATTTGAGTTTGAACGGTATCTTTAATTTTTTTATCCATCATTGCCTCTAGCTATATTGGGAGTTTTATGTCTCTTTCTTCACTCATTTTTTCTAATGTTTCTAACTCTATTTGGATTTTGGCATATCTCCCTTTTTAGTATGAGTTTTTGGAATAGGTGGTGGAGTGTTCATATTGAAAAGAAGAGAAAAAATATGTAACAATTATAATTATGGATTGAATTTGTCTCTCAAATCAACTTTTACTTATGAAACTTAAAATAAAAAATAAATAAAATATATTTAAATCTCTTTACATAAAATTAAAATTGAATCAAAGTAAAAGGTGACTGACCTCATTTCAGATGTCCAATTGCTCAACTTGTTGAAGAAGCCAAAAATAATTTCTGAAAACTGTAGAGAAGTCAAGAGAAACTACAAAGATTTTTCTGGGTAAAAAAGGTAAAAACAAAAGAGAAGTATTATTCTCGTTCAAAAATATATAATCTTAGAAATGAAATATCTCCTTAAAAAAAAAAAAAAATAGAGAAGTATTATTCATGTTCAAAATCGTAGAGATACAATTTCAAAACCGTAGAGAAGTAGTATTCCCGTTCAAAACCGCGGAGAAATATTATTCCCATTCAGAACCGCAGAGAAATAATTTCAAAACTGTAGAGAAATAGTATAATTTCAAAACTGTAAAGAAATAATTTCAAAACCGCAGAGAAATAATACAAATAGATGAAATATACTTATGAAAATTCAACTTAAGCATTCAGAAAATTAAAAATTTTCCATGTGAAATTAACAAAATGACCAATTTTTGGTTGGCTATGCCATGTGAATGCGGGAGGTGGTAAGAGATCTGATGTTACCTTGTACAAACTCTATACTAGCTAATCTTATGAAGGTAAATGTAAGTATTAGCCAATTTGATAAGGGGGAAATCGTTGTAAATAGCTTGAGAGCGCTTTTCTCTAGAAATAATGGAAGTGGAAACACCATATGTAGACGATGAAGGGAGAACAAAAGAAAATGTGTTTTTGAAAAGACTATTATATCTGAGATTTTGAAAAGACTATTATATCTCAGTACATGTGTGAAGGAATATCCATGGAGAAATGAATATTAGTGAAAAAATTTAATATTTGATTGGAGTTTTTAATAATTACATAGAAATTTAAAAAGGTTTAATATATTTATTTTGTGGGAATTGAATCTTAGTGAGGAGGATAACAAATTGCTACACAAACCCAATTTATAAACCTAGGATATGTTATTTTCTCTTAAATAATATGCAATTTAATTGCTATATCCTAATATACATTGTTGTTTTGCTACATTGTTCATTAGTTGTATTTGCTTAGTTGTTTTCAAGGTAAAATATTTTATTTGAGTCAATAATTTTATTTGAGTTTGTTGTAATCTACCAACTCAATTTTTTTCCTTAATATAATGAATTTTTTTCCTTAATGTAGTGATACCTGCCATTACATCACTTTTCGCCGTTCACTTTAGACATGTGCATAAATATGATTTATGCAATTACATAGCTTTTTAACTTTCAGTTAAAATAAAATAAAATCTTACATAATTATAAAATAAAAGATCACAATTATAAAATAAACGCTCACATAATGACAATTATTTTTAATGATAGGAATCCGAAGATTTTTCCAAGGTGCACAATTCGAAGATTAAAAATTTCCCATGTAGCAATTCGTTGGGTGAAGGCTTAGGGTTGTTTGGATTGCTTAGTATCTTAATATATATGACCTGTAGTGCAAAACACCAGATCAGTGGGGATTTATATTCAACCTCTGGGCGCACGTGCAATTTAAAACCAAAGAAAATGTAGAGAATAGACAAGTGTGTGGGCAAAAGCAAAGGAACACCTACACTTTGAAACAGATTTTATTGCATAATGAGTGAAATGGTTACATAGCTTGTTTTTATAGAGAGTATGGAAGCATCTGGAAGATCCAAAGCTTTCCTAAAACAACTGGTGGAAGGGCGGTGATAGAATTTTATCGAAGATAGTCGAATCCTAGTGGTAGGTAGGTAGGTAGAGAAATTAATTTCTCCAACACTCCCCACCATTTTCTACTACTAATTACATCAATATTTACAATGTCCAATTCTTCTCTTAAATACTCAAATTGGTCTTGTGCTAAACCCTTTGTAAATATGTCTGTAAGTTGCTCCTTTGATCTCCAATGTCTCCTCCTTAATGAATACATGTCTTGGATAGGTATTTTTTTGAGTCATGTCATCATCTTCAGTTTTTATCTTCATATGGTTGGGCTTCCTTCAATGTGCTACTTTATTTTACTAGCTTCCCCTCATCATAAACCACCTTGGGATTTTACGACCTATCCCTAACAATTACAATGCTCAAGAATTATCACACCAAGTGGTTTCTAGTTGACCACAAACTTTGCTTATTGTTGCATGATGGGGAAATTTATTTACACCGCACGCACTCACTTAAGTTTCATCCTCAAACATATTTTGCTTCATCTTTGTACCTACATAACATTGATTAATGCTCAAACTTTTTCATATTCCTTTTGCACCTGCCAACAACTGATCATTCATGTCCATATAAAAAGAGATCCATCTACAGAGATACATGGGTACCATCCTACTCACTAGTTATCTAGGTATCCTTTTCACATACATGGTTTATCAATACATTAGACTCCTTTAGTCACAAATTGGTCCCAACCAACTCACACTCTAAGATTACTTAATCTCACATTCCTCCCCTTAATCAAAGATTTAACTTCTTCGATCCCCATCAAACTTAAATATGAGTAAACCTACCACCCTCATACCCACCTAGTGGTTAATTCCACAGCTTGATGCCACATCCACTCTTTATGCCTAAGAGGGATACACGCTACATGATAACTTGTCTTGCCTATGACTAAACTTTACAACACCTAGGGAATATAGCTTTCGTTTCCTAGGGCTAAGCTTTACAACTTGGACCAAAAACCTCTTGGGTGTCAGGTACTTCCGATCATGCACCCCTTACAACATATATGCATTATTTTATCTCAGGTACAAAAATTCCACATTCTTTACTAAATGCCCAACAAATTACAAGCCCATTACATATACCTATTTACATATCATCATTAAACATTACATAACTTCATTTGGAGTCTTCTTTGTTATTTACCTCTTCCAACGAGAGTCTTTTTGCCTTGTCTTTCACCATCCATTTTTTTGTCTTCTATCACCCTTTGTCTTCTGCATCATGAGTCTGTCTTTTATTGTTTCACACTGCTTCTTGCATCTTGTTTTTCCTTTTCAATATACTTTATGGATATGTTACTTGTTGGAGTTGATCAAGATCCAACAAGACAACCTATGACAATGGATTAACAAAGTTAATTGACACACCACTTGTCATGATTTTACATCACTTAACATTTGATTTGGATTCAAATTTTGACTAGCTTAACAGACTCTCACTTTAACTTTGACTAGCACTCATTTTGACTCTTCTTGAGATTAATGTCTTTACATTTCAAGAATACTTTTCACAAAGATTTTAGACTCATTCAAAGACTCAGTCACTTGACCTTGACCTTTTTTACCTCTTACAACTTGACTCAAGTTCCTCTTGACAAGAGGAAATCCTACATGAACATTCCAAATAACTTCTTTATATACTCAATTCCCTTTTACAATTCCAAAGGAGGACTTTTTACATACACAAGACCTTTGTGTGACCTTCTAGTCACCATTTAAAACAATACTTACAACAATGTAAGGTGTCTAACATGCACCTATCTTTCAGATTCATTAGTAATACACCATGGAACATGCACCCTTTTAGCCCCGCCTCCCCCCCCCCCCCGATAGATAGATAGATAGATAGATAGATAGATATAGATATTGCCATGCCTTCACCATCTTTACCATATTGAAATAAAACACACAATCAAGCCCCCTGGAATATTTCTATAAAGACAACCTTTCTCCCTTTCTTCGACACTTTGTGCTCATGCTGACTTCCCTAATGGACAAATGGTAGTATTTTCAAACTAATGGAAGTTCAACAGCTTAACTATTTAGTCCTATTGCAAACAAAATATGAACTCTCCCTATTACAACCTTTTACAAGCTCTTTTGCATATATTGGGGGTATTTATTGACAATGCCTTTGAAACTGATTTAGGGTTTGATAGAAAAAACCTTTCAAATAGATAAAAAAATTATAATTTACCAATATTAGGAGGCCTCAACTTCATTAGAGCACAACGACATTGAAATTTGAACCTGCGCCCAA
Source organism: Picea abies (assembly GCA_900067695.1). Lineage (NCBI taxonomy): Eukaryota > Viridiplantae > Streptophyta > Pinopsida > Pinales > Pinaceae > Picea > Picea abies. The sequence goes on from CBVK0100097779.1 coordinate 17,515, forward strand.
CCTCTCCTGAGATTCCCCCATCTTGACTGATCAGAGTGCACCAAACTCTTGTAATGGGTTCGGTCTCTCCTTGTGATAGGCTTCACTCGCCAAGGCCTTCCTCTTGATAGTTGTGGCCTCTCTTGCAGAATGGAACCGTCCACCTCATGTACCCCAGAAAACTTCCAGCCGCTTCGGTTGTGGTCTCCCTCACTAACTCCGCATGCTCCATGGATCCTCAATAATTGCAAAGAGAAACAATCATGTGGCTCAGCCTCCTTTCTCTCTTGATGATGTGTCACATCCGTTTTAGTGCAGATGTCCCCTTCAACTGTCGTAGAACATTGCAAAAGTGCTCCCTCAAGCTGCAACTCTCTAGCTATGAAACCCTCAAATCATGATTTCCATGATTTCCTCAATAAAATCATCCACCGGAGGCTTCAGATTCATTCCATCCACAACTGTTGTATATTTTCTCTCTAGTTCATCCTCATTTAGTCGTAATTTCAGATATCTGCTAGCATATTCCTCCTCTTCTTTTTTCGACTTTGTAAAGGCAATGCACTGCAACCTATCAACCTCTCATCTAGCTTCATCAGCCTTGAGTTGGAACATATGTGTCTCAGCCTGTTTCAATCAAACAATAGCCTCCAATTCCTCTATCTGTTTCTTCTTACGTTGCCTCTCATATTTCTTTGCACGCGCAAAGGAAAATTTCTCTCCGCCAGCATCCTCCATACATCCTTCCCATAGGGTGGCAACGTCTGCTCAATCAGCAAGGTGACGCTCCTCCACTATTGGGCGAGTCCTCTCAGGATCTTGGGCCCTCCCGTGAGGGAGTGAGACCCAGATCCAAGCTCTGATACCATTATGTGTGGGCAGAAGCAAAGGAACACCAAAATACACTCTGAAACAAATTTTATTGCACAATGAGTGAAATGGTTACATAGATTGTTTTTATAGAGAGTATGGAAGTATGTGGAAGATCCAGAGATTTCCCAAAACAACTGGTGGAAGGACGCTGATAGAATTATATGGAAGATATTCGAAGCCTAGTGGTAGGTAGGTAGGTAGAGAAATTATTTTATCCAACAACAAGGCTGCACATGCAATTTAAAATCCATGTATTGCTAACCAGAAAACCAAAGAAAATAAAAAGAACATTTGTTTCTAACCTCTTTGTGGATGTTGACGTTGATGTTGATGATGTGCCTTTAAGATTGTTTCCTCCTTTCCTCTATTATCCTGCTTCTCTTTTGTGCTTCTGCTTTAGTATTCTCCTCTATACAAGCTTGTTCAAAGTGCAATGTGGATCGGCAACTACAACTACAAAAATGTCTAATGCTTAGGTTTCATACATGGCAGAAAAGGCTTGGAAGTGCGGCCATAAGTCAGGAAAGAAACCAATTCTCCATGAACTCTTTCCATGTACCCATTAAATCTTGGATTTTGATCGTTTATGGTGAAGTTCTCACTGGTAAATAACGTGCCACACATCCCACCAAGCTTAAGCTTATGTGCCCGCTCGTAAATTATGTGTTGAGCATTTAGATCCACATCCCACCAAATGTCTAGCGTTTAGATCCACATCCCATCAAGATTAAGGTGAAGTGTGTGTTGGTAAATAACATGTCGATTATTTAGATCCACACATCTCGTTAAGTTTACAGATGGTCAATAACGTGCCACCAAGTTTACAGGTGGTCAATAACGTGCCACCAAGTTTATAGGTAATAAATAAGGTGAAACACTTCATTCATTCACAAAGTTCCACGTAACTTAGTAAGAAATTTAAAGAATGTAAAAAAAATCTAAACCTAAAGTAATACATTATAATTTTTCTAATCACCCTAATCATTCATTTTAATGACAAACATACATCTTTTGTCATGTGGGAAAGTTAATGCTTCAAATCAGAGCCATTATTTGACCACTAAAAATATTCCAATGATATGAAATCGTGCGCATTAAATGTTGATCTATAATTGAAATCTCATTAAATCTTCCCATTTACAATAAGTGTACTATCGGCATTAAAAGGGGTCAAATTAAACTCCACTATGCATGCGTTATAAACCAAGATGCAGAATAAAAAAGACATAAATGCAGTCTTGGTCAAAATCCTCTAACACACCATCTGTCAACGATTGAATTCCAAATGCCAGGGTTTTCAACAATTGAATGCCAAATGTTAACACTGACAGATTCGTGAATTTTAAAGGGTTTGTCACACACCACAACAACGTCAAGGAGCAAACATAGTAGTAGGTGCTAAAATGCTCAAGCGCCAAAGTAAACTTTTTTCTGCTACAATGCATGTCCGGGTGAAGAGGCTTTCAAGGAAACATTTAAGTATTCCCATTGTTATTGTTTTTGTTGGTGAATCATCTCAGAAGCTGGCAGTTCTATTGCCGCATACACCAACAAAAAACACTCCATTCTCAACCCATTGATAACTGAATATGCGAAAGGAAGAAAATTATTAATGATGAATTGTTAATATATTAAGATCAACAAATTATTCCAGCTGTCCAGTCCATTCTCAGTTGGGCTAGTACATGGTGAAAATTCTGAACAAATGTCTTAATGTAGGGTTATACATTTGGTCATTGATTAATCCCCTTGAATAGAGGAAGAACTAATGGTGAATCATTTTGGGTTATGTGCAGTAGATGAAGCCTTCGGTGAAAGAATCTAGAATGATTTTGTAAAATATAATAGTTATCCATCAAATATCATCCAAAATGCATGAGTGATACATGTATACCGTAAGAAAGGATGTTTGCACATCCACGAATATTATATGCTCTAGGATGGTTGTACCACATTGTGGAAAGAAAATTTTGCAGAAGTGAAAGGTTTCCATCAGTTGTAAAAATTGTTGTTCCAGTAGAGGGAATATTTGAGCACATTATCATTTCATGCAAAACTACATCAGACCATGAAATTACTTGGATTGAGAGGGAGTCACAAAAAACACTAGATCTAATGATTGTAGCTGGGAGAAAGCAAAATGGTCCAAGAAAAATATTATGAGTAAGATTCCCTCATATAAACATTGATAAACAAAGGCCTTATAATTCTCTGATTCTCTTTGGTGAGATAGAGCAGGTCACGAGATTTCCATCCAAGCATTTTGCATTTGTTAAGGGTGAGCATTGATCCAAAAATATCAGGCACAAGTATAGCATATAGAGGATCGATTCACACCTTAGAAAAGCGTTTATGATTTGAGGGAGAAAAATTAACAGGCAATTGCATAAGGATCCTAGATTTCCAGGTATCGAATCATTCCCATCTTTTCAAGACATTAGGGAAATGAACTTTACAGGTGGCATACTTCATCGAAGAAAAAAAGGACCAGTTACAGGTTTCTTGAAACAACTCGAGATTTTATTTATTGTTTTGGGTTTACAAGTTGAAGAGATTCTCATGTACCTAAACACCATAATGAAACCAAAATCACCACCAGTCACTCATCATCTATTAGACAAAGCCAAAACAAGTGGACAAAGTATGAAGAAAGGCTTTGTTGTGCAAATGTGTTTCATTTCTGTTGTAGGTTGTTGTTGCGCAGCAAGACAAAGGACCAGTTATAGGTTTCTTGAAACAACTCGAGATTTTATTTATTGTTTGGGTTTACAAGTTGAGGAGATTCTCATGTACCTAAACACCATCATGTAACCAAAATCACGATCAGTTACTCATCATCTATCAAACAAAGACAAAACAGGTGGACAAAGTATCAATAAAGGCTTCGCTGCACAACTGTGCTGCATTTTTGTTGTAGGTTGTTGTTGCGCAACAACCTTGCCGTGCAACTGTGACAGGGTGTCCAAAATGCATCCACAAGGTATCCAGATCAGCATGGACAGGTCATCAGAGGTGCTAAGTCATCTTCAACAAATGTCAAAGATCACCACATAAGGGATTCAAACACCTTTTTTGTCTAGTTGTTATGATGCCATTAATGAGTCAAATTTGACTCCTTCCTTATAGCCGTTAGTTGAAGATTTTGTTGCTAAAATATTTGTAACTGTAGTTAATCTTAGGATAGCAATTGAATTCGAATTAGACAAGATAGAAAGACATTTTCATATATATTTTATGGATCTACATCAGGTCAAGGTGGGCAAGTGTTTGAGGTAGTTATTACGGTGTGCATATTGTAAACTTGATTTTAAGAGATCAACGAAATTATTTTTTTGACCAAAAAGTACTTGGAATATCACTTCATAGATTCATGTGATTGTACTTTTCATGCTTGTGTATCTAATGTGAATGTTTTTTCCTTATTTTATCAATTTGTATTAATGTATTTCTTCTTTTATGTTTAAATGAGATATTTGTGTAAGAATTCATCTATATTTGGTGCTCTGCTACATAAAATTTCCTTTTTTCTTATGTTGTAATCAACTTGGTATTCATCCTTGATAGATTCTCTAAGGGGTTATTTGATTTATCTTCAACCCTAGAAGTTTTTTCTACCTTGCCTCTCAGTAGTAGTTTTCCAAATTGACCAAGTGTCCATTAAATCATCATTTATCTCTGAATCTATGAGTCCATTTCCCAATGGACCTTCCATCTCCTCTACCACCAACTCTATAAATTCTACTCTAATCTATAGAGCTAGCCTTTGCGTTAAACCAAATCAATACTTTCAGTGATTGATTTGAAAGAGAGAGCCATCTCTGGGTTGGAAGTGCTAGCTTCCAACCTCAAGTTGGTTTGTGGTTACCTCTATGAATTGCCTCCACAGCCAGGGAAATTACAAAGTGATAACATTTTGGCATCGTTTCTAGGGATCAAAGGTAAAATATTCCCTGGGATAAATGACAAAGTTCAGATTTGAGTACCGATGGTGAATAGTAGTCAGACACAAGAAGGTTGTGTACTTTTCACATAGCGACTCCAACCTCAAAGAATCTAGAATTTTAAAGCTTCATTGGAAAATCTAGTGTCTCAAGACGAGTTTCATGTCTGCAAGGTATGCTCTTATGCATCACTCACATATTCCAGTTTTTCCAAATCGATTGCCTAGTGTAGATTGGATGTAATAAACACCCTATTTGTCATAATTATTTTATTTTTTTTCTCTTTTTATTTAATTTTATTTAAGGATTACTAATCTCCGAAATTCCTGGTGCTTTTCTCCTACCTGTACATTGCAACCCCACATATATTAAATGCATAAATATGTATCCCTCTAAGTAACAAGGTAGAGTTAGGACTTGGACCCTAAACTCCATCTATTCTATTGACTTTGAACATTATGGGATATTTCCCAACTTATGTGAATTTTCCATCGTATACCTATAGTAACTTGGTCACAAGCTAAAATTGGGGTACTTATTTAAACTCACAATATCACTAGGGCTTGAGCATTTAGCGCAAGAGACAAGGTTATGGTTTGGTGGAATACAAGTTAACTAAAAGTGTTCAGGTAGTTACTGGGCTTTGGTTGAGTGTTCTACTATAACCAGAATGATCAAAAGGACATGAGACAAACCTAACTCGACTACACTTAATACCTCTCTGTGATTGAGCATTAAATAAAAAGGCAGGAGTACACTAGTAAGACTTAAAGACCCTTCCTGTGACATTAATTAGAGGTATGGTGGCGTACGCCTGGGGTTAAAGTTCGGCCTCCGTGCCCACTATGCTTATGACACCTTAGGCTGATCACATGGCCTCTGGCCTATATCTTTTATTCAACCATTACTCGGACCATCGGGAAGTTTCTAGTATTGTTCCTTAGTTTCACTCCCTTCTTGTGTAAACACAGACTCGGGCCAACACCTTTGTTACTCTCGGCCCGAACGAACAGTCATTCGTGGAATGCTGGACTCTCATCAATGCCAGAGTGGTTGGATATTTGAAGGTAAGCGTACTCCATAATCATTATTTCTTGACCAGTATTTCTCAAATGTTTGAACTCTTGTGGAAGCTTAAGCTTGAGTGTGAGGTCCTTGAGGTTATGGCTCGATTGGGGTCGGCTCTGTTATTTCATAAATTTATTTCTTTCGACTTTCACTAGGCAAGTATTAATTTTAAGGGCTTCTTTGTGTATTAACATCGTGGCCAAACTTATAGCTCTGTACTCATAAGGAAAAGGTCATATGGGGGTTCTTCACCAAACTTGGCGTTCGGCCTTCCCTGGTGTACTCAGTCATTTCCTATCGGTTGTTTTGTCGTTTTGATTTTTGTTTCTTAATGTTGGCCACATAGCTCTAGAAGTTGTCACCGGGGAGGAAAAAGTCTTATGTTTACAATAGTTCAACAAACATTAACTATTTTAGCAGTGTAGAATCTTTGTATGTTTTCCTTCCAAGTCATTTAAATTTTTCAGTTCCTTATAAGTTTTTCATTTGATCGTTAACGAAATGTTTGTCTTAATCTAATGATGGGACCTCCTACTGTTTATGAGGTACCCATTAGTTTTCTCCTCGACCACATTCCCTTCCATTATGTGGGAATCCTCCTCGACCACGTAGTGATACGGTCGATCTGAACCATAAGTTAAGTAATGATGTAGATTCATGGATATCAAGTTCTTTTCTTTTTTTTTGCATGACGATTGTCTTAGATTTTATTTAATCTAGCCTGTTTCAGAATTCTAATGGCTTCTCGTTATGATCACCATTTGTGCTTTCCCACAAGGCTACTTAATCACAAATATTTTGACTCAGAGTCGTGAAATGTAATGAAAAGGTACACGGGTTCTAGTTAGCACTTCAAAATTTTACAGTATCTGGTAGTCATCGTGAGTAGAGATGCAAATTTTTTTTTTTATGGTGCATGATTAACCTTTGGTTTTTTGTTTAATGAGAAAACCCTAAGGACTACACCCTCCTCTCTGTGATGAACAAATAAAGTTTATTTTGTTGAATGCGACCAATCGGTTCATCTCCTATTATGTAAGATATTTTTAGGGTTGTGGGATGGCTACAATTCCCCGGTCATTTCCAAATGCTTATTATAATTAAATTTCCAGGCTATGAGCCTATGATCATTCAAAGAAAAACATATATTCTTTCAATTTTTTCCAAGCCGTGGGTCTATGATCATTCAAAAATTGTATATATTGTTTCTTTTAAATTTTTCCAGTACTGGTTATCGGAACTCTAATGTTATCTAGTTCTTTTGTTTCATTACTGCCAAGCCATATAATGTTTTGGTTATAGAACTCACGAAATTCCCAGGTATATGAATGTTCTAAGTATGGGATTCTGGAATAGCCCTTGGGTTCATCATCCCTCACGTCTCTAGCATCTAGTCGCAAATCTCGGTAATTGTGGACAATCCTTAGATTTATTCAACTTTATTTTTATTTGAGAACTTCATGTAGGATCAACTAGGCCCAATCACCTTCCGTTTTATCAGGAATGCTTACAACTATAGAGATATATACAGTAGTTTCCCATAAAAAATATTTAACCAGTTGCATTCTCATTATATATATATAAAAATACACGGTAGTTTTTTTGTAGGGTAAATCTTGCAATTCACATGCTTGATATTTGTACTGTAATTTCTTGTAATGGTGTATTGAAATTTCATGTACTAATTCCATATGTGTATATGTATGTAGGTGCTAGAATGCAAAGTTGTCTGCTAATATACTATAACTGTTTACTATGGTAGTGTCGATTGTATAGGGTACCTTCTGCAGAATAGAGGTAACTCGGGAAAAATATATGCAAGTATATTATATTTGAGATACCAACTTTGTCTCTAATGACTATCAAATATACCACATACATTGAATTGACAACAAGATTCCTAACCTAATAATGGGATAGGATCCACAAAATTACAGTTATAGTCTTCTTCAATATTAAATAACAGAATGTCTCATATATATATCTAAATACCCTTTTCAGTTAATAAAACGACCCTTTAGTTTGCAAGAATTTCAATAGAATTAAATCGTCCAAAAATGTACTTATTCACAACAATCATCCATATGGTCACATAATTTGTTTGGGAATTCCTATACTAGTAGGGTTTCAACTCCAATTTGGGGTTTCAGTTTTTGTATAGGTTGAAAAAAATAATACGAAACTTTAAAAAAAAATATTGCCCGTATATGAACTTATGATATATCGAAAACTTCCATAATTCGTATTTGTTTCACTTGATTACTTTATCATTTTATACAAGGTATCCTTGTCCTTGCCACAATTAATATAATTACCTAGTGGCTTTCCACGTAGTTTACTATTTACATTCTATTCCTACCAAAGATAGATTATTCAAGCGTTTTATCAATCCATTCATTATAATAGAGTGGCATTGTTCCTATAACAGAAAGCTTGTGGTGATGTTGTAGATGCAGTCTTTAATTAACAGAGCTATTTCCACAAGTAATCTACAACAACTCTACAACTCCATCTTAACACATATGATAGCAAGCTAATCATCTAATATGGAAAACATGTACAATCATTTGAATGGCCCAAATACGATAAGAGGAAAGTAGAGAAACATATATGGATAAATGTTGGGACAACAAAAGGAAGAACTATGTTCCTCCCAATCTTTGAACAGGGCAGTCAAATGACTTGTAATGTTCACCCCCTATCCTGACCATGAGTCCATGAGGGATAACATGAACCCCTCCTCAGCAAATTCCTTTCACCTTCAAAAATCATCTCCTTGCCTCACACTCAGGAAATAATTTTCATAACAGCAAGAGGCACTTCCTTTCTCAGTATACTCGGTAGTGTCCTACCTCCTCACATATGTTATTTAAACCACATTTTTGCCTAGTTATTTTTCCCTCCTTGGAAATTTTCACAGCTTTCTAAATACCTGATTTTCAAGGGCTTCTAATGGCCAAATCCTTGATTTTTCACTTGTAATAATCATCCCTGATGTAGTTCTAGCATGTTCCCCACTCATGGAGTCATAGTCAGTTGATTTTAACATGGTTGTTCCATTTTTCCTCCCGTAATAAATATAAATTATTATGTTTTCATACAAGTGTCATAGTCAAATAGTTGGATCAATTCAGATCTATGCTCAACAGTCATAATAATTAATTACAATTTACCAAATTCGAAATTCGGAATTGCCAAAAATTGCAAATTTTTCCCCAATTCGAATTTGCCAAAAACGGAATAATTTCCTAACAATTTTTTCGAATTTCAAAAATAATATTTTTGGGGATGTCACATCCTTTCCCCCTTTATTAAAACACTGTCCTCAGTGTTCGTTCCTTTCTTGGAACAAGATTGGATGAGACTTCCACAAATCTCCCTCCAACTCCGAAGTGGCCTCCTTAGGACTAAAGTGCTTCCATTGCACCTTTACCTGAGCGACGACTATGTTCCAAAGTGTTATTTCTCTTTGGTCTATAATACGCACGGGTTCCACCTAGAACTCGCCTTCGGGTTCCACCTACACCAAGTTCCAATCAATCATATGAGTAGGGTCATGAACATACTTTTTCAACAAAGACACATGAAATAGATTATGAATTCTTAAATTAGATTGAATGGCAAGTTGGTATGCCACAGGTCCAATTCGAGCTAGTATCTTGAAGGGCCCACAAAACCTAGGTGTCATATTGGCACAGTTCCCTAAATTCAACGAACTTTTTTGAGCTTTGACCTTTAAGTAAGCATGGTCTCCCACTTGAAATTCCAAGTGTCTTCTTTTCTGGTCTACATAACTCTTATGTCTGTCCTTTTCTTCTTTTAAGTTATGTTGTACCTTCATTACCATGTTCTCCATTTCCTGGAGCATCTCTGGTCCAACCATGAGTCTGTCAGCCAGGTTGTCCTAGCTAATTGGAATCATGCACTACCTGTCGTACAGTACCTCGAAAGGGCTTAACTTAGACGAAGTTTGGTACCCATTGTTATATGAAAATTCTACCAAGTGTAGATAGTATTCCCACTTGTTTGGTTTTGTTCGTACATACATGTAGAGCATATCCTCTACGATTTGGTTTTTCCTTTCAGTCTGTCCATTTGTTTGGGGTTGATAACTCATACTGAAATTCAAATTAGTATTTCTCCCTACAAACAACTCCTTCCAAAAAGCGGATGTGAATTTTTACATCTCTATCTGAAATCGCCATTTTAGGAATTCCATTCAGTCTAAAGATTTCTTTCATAAATATTTCAACAATGTTTATAGATTTAAAAGTAGACTTTACAGAAATAAAATGTGCAGACTTACTGAGTTTATCAATTACAACCATGATAGAATAGTTATGTTTCTGAGTTTTAGGAAAACCTGTTATAAATTCCAACGATATGGTCTCCCATTTCCATTCTGGTACCGGTAAAGGTTGTAATAGGTAGGTTGGATGCTGGTGCTCAGCCTTAACCTGCTGACAATCTTGGCACCTAGCCAAGTATTCTATTGTTTCTCCCTTCATACTGGGCCAATAAAATAGTTTTCTAAGTGAGGTTATCATTTTCTAGTACCCTGGATGGCCAAAATACGGTTTCTTATGCACTTCATCCAAGACTATTAATTTTAACTTTGTTGAATCTAGTATGTAAAGTCTGTTTTTAAATCGTACTAGTCCCTTCTTATCGATACTTAGATCTGATTTGTTTGAGCTTGCGGTGATGTTTTTTAATTATGCCATTATCTTAGTGTAATTTTCGTCGTTTATACCTGTCGTCCTTATTCTTTGTTCCAAATCACTTTTTTCCCTGCTAATATTTATCTCAAATAACCCATGGACTCTTCTACTTAAAACGTCTGCTACCTTATTTTCTTTACCCTTGATATGTATGACCTCGAAGTCAAATTCACTCAAGAAGGCTAGCCATCTTGCCTACCTTGCATTAAGATCTGGTTGGTTAAACATATATTTCACACCGCTATTATCCGTCAATAGTAGAAATTTTATGCCCATTATGTAGTGTCACCACATTTTCAAGGTGTGTATTACTGCTGCCAATTCGAAGTCAAGAGTGACATAATTTCACTCATGTTCTTTTTATTTCCGGGACTCATAAAAAGCAATGTGTCCTTCTTGAGTTAAGACACCACGTAGTCCTTCTTTACTTGCATCAACACATACGGTGAAGTCCTTATCTAGGTCTGGCACCTTCAATATGGGTGCAGTTGTCAATAATTCCTTCATCTTGTTAAAACTATCTTGACATTTATCTGACTAGTTAAACTTGATCCCTTTCTTTTGTAATGACATGATAGGGTAGGCTATCTTGGAAAACCCTTCTATAAATCTACAATAATATCCAGTGATTCCCATGAATAACCAGATATCTGCTACATCATTAGGTATCGACCATTCCATATAGCTTTTATCTTCTCCGGGTCTATGGCAATGCCTTCTGCTGAAATTACAAGTGATAGATATTGTATTTCCTTTTGATAAAAGTCACACTTGTCAAATTTGGCATACAATTTGTGTTTCCTCAACGTTTGTAGAATTATTATTAAGTGTTTATCATGTTCTTCCTTCGTTTTGGAATAGACCAGAATATCGTCGATAAATACTACTACGAACTTGTCTAAGTACTGACTAAAAATACTGTTGATCAGGCACATAAACATGGCTGGTGCGTTAGTGAGTCTGAAAGGTATGACTACAAATTTGTAGTGTCCATATCTTGTTCGAAAAGTTGTTTTGCTTATGTCCTCATCTTTTATCCTGACTTGATGATAACCAGATCGTAAATCCAACTTTGAAAAGATCTTGGCCCCACCTACTTGATCGAATAGATCATTTATCCTTGGTAAGGGGTATTTGTTCTTAATAGTCATTTTGTTCAATTTTTTATAATCGATACATAGTCTTAGAGTACCGTATTTCTTTTTCACAAAAAGGACCGGTGCCCCCCATGGTGAAACACTTGGTTTGATATACTCTTTGTTCAACAAATCTTGTAATTGTATTTTTAATTCTGTCAGTTCTGGCAGACTCATTCAGTAAGGTGATTTTGAGATAGGGGTTGATCCAGGTAGTAGGTCTATGGAGAAATCTATTTCCCTTCTAGGAGGTAATTCTGGTATCTCATCAACAAACATGTCTCTAAATTCACGTAGGACAACAAATTATTTTAACTTTGGCTTATCTTCTCTTTCTAACAGATTCATTACTTGGATTGCATAAAATTGACATCCCTTTCTCATACATTTCTTGAGTTCCATCGCTGACACTTATCTGATTGACACCGGTTTTGGTATACCTTGGGTTGTCCTAGTAGTGACAAAATCATCTTTATAGTTAAGTGTATTTGCATAAAAATCTAGTACTACTTTGTGCTTTTCCAACCAATCCATTCCGATAATCATATCGTAAGACCCTAGTGGTATGATATTCATATTTTTCCTTATAACTTGACCATATAAGTTGAATTCAAAATCAGAAATAAATTGAACTACTTTCCTTTTAGTTCCTGTTGCTAGTTGTACCAGCCATGATTTTTCGTGTTTCAGTTTCTTAAGTTTTTTTGTCCCTACTACATCAGGAGTAATATAACTTAACATAGCTCCAGGGTCAATTAGAACATAAATTTGAGAGTTATTGATTTTACCTTGGATCTCTACTAGAGAGGACTGGTGGTCAACTTGCCAACCATCTATGGCTGCATTTATCCAATGTAGGCTTCTACCCACGTCACCCACCGTCGAGGCTTCCTGCAAATTATGAACAACAATTCTGTTTGTTGAAATTAAATGTGGACAGTTCCTCCTTAGATGAGGTTCTCCACATTCCCAACACTTTAATGGTTCATGGGAGTTGTCCCCAAACTTCTTCATTCCCAGGTTTACCAATTTACCACTACTTTGCGTATTTGAATGATTGGAGTGAAAATCCCTTCTCGAAAATCTTTTTGCTGCATTATGATAAGGATCTAGCTGGTATCCCTTCTTCTGTTGGTTCATTCTATCTTGTTTTTTATCCTTCTATCCTTTGGGAAACTCTGCCCGCTGTTTATACTAGTCACATCACATTCGTTCTTTCCTAAATACTTCGTTGATGGATTTGGGGTTGTCGAACTCAATTCTGTCCCTGTAGGATTGCAGTAAGCAGCTTAAGAATCACTGGATTTTTACCTTATCCTCCCGAATGTATGGTACTAACCTTAGTAGTTCCAGAAATTTGTTTATAAGGTCCTCCATCGTCATCTGTCCAAGTCGTAACTCGTAAAATTATTTCGTTTTCCTTTCATAATAGCTTTTAGAAAGGTATTGTCTCTTGAAATACTTTTTAAAGTCATACCATTTGCAAGATACCAGATATATAAAATATGCAAAACATAAATTGAATGCTATAAATGGCAGAATGATAGTAAAATATCCAACATAATCTTCACAATACACAGAAATGATATACGAAATAGCAATAGAAATAACACTTTGATTCAGATAGCAATGTTCGTAGGCCTCTTCGAGGGGGAAACCTCCAGTTGAGTAGTGCTCTGTTACAATAATCTCCAAGCTAGGGTTTTCATACCCTCGACCCTTATTTATACTAAATATGTCTATTAAGA
>CBVK0100097780.1:0-30972 GCA_900067695.1 Picea abies
ACCAGGTACCAACTCGCACCATGGAAGTACCAGTGGAGCCGTTCAAAGCTGTGCATGATGATGTGCGTTATGGTTCGAATGAGGAGCAGGAAGGTTCGCAGGACAGCTGGAGTCATTGCCAGAGAAGTGCTCGAAAGACATCATGAAGCCTGGATCGATTACTCTTCAGCGTTCACACTTCGGACACTACGTGTCACAAAGTTGTGAAATACGTTTTCAGTTTGATTGCAAGATTATTCTCGGATCAGGGATCTGTTGTTTTATGTTTTCTTTGTCTAGACTGTTACAAACAATAGGACTGCTATATAAACCCGTGTCCACTGCTGAGAACGGGTTACGACTACCACTACTGTTATTATCACTGTTGTCGTTTGCTATCAGATTATGCCGTGAACCTATGTTTTAATATAAACTGCTGTTGCATATATGTTGACTATCATATGATCTGAATACTGTGTTTTGAATGAGTTAATGGAGCGTAGAATTACATTGTATCTGCGTCGTATGATCTAGTCGGTTCTGGTCATTTTCCACAGCGTTTGTGCCGTTTGGTTGGGCCCGCCAAGCTGGTGCAAGCCGTTGTTTTATTTGCAATAGATTTAGTGTGTGCTGTTGTAGTTTTAGTTTGTTTCAATATTGCATAGCTCGCATTTGAAGTAACTTAGCGTTCACAGATTTAGCTTTAATTTGTCATAGTTCAGTTCATTGCCGTGTGTTAATGCTTGCATACACTACAGTTTAAATGTCTCATAATCGTGCTTATTCATTCCTCAACAGACTCAATTTCTAGACTGTATCTTTTTATGTTGGTGAATGTTAAACGCAGTACTGATGCCTGTAGAGTTAGCATATGCATATGATTGTTTGGCTTTTCACTTTCTTTTCGAACTTAACTTAGAGTAGCATGCATTTTTCTTTGTTAGACAGTAGTTGCCTTGCGTGCTTAGGATAGATAGGTTACAGTTAGAATAGAAGGAGCTCCTGGTACCAGTTGGTAGCATAATACTCTGTTTTCCTGTAGATAGCATTAGATTTGTTTTGAATGCTCAGAATGAATGTAGTTTCGACAGTACCCTGTGTGTCATGACTTAAACGAAAACATTGATGGTAGATAGTTGAACATAGAGGTAGAATGATTTTGTAGACTTACGCTTTTGAATAGAGATAGCCATACCAGCATTTGAGTACTAGACTGTTTTGCTTCTGTTTATGATTTAGTAGGAAATGCTTAGTTTTGAAGTAGTCATTAGAATTCAATTTCTCAGAATAGGTGTGTGTTTCATCCTTAGTATAGCATTCAAATAAAAGACTAGACTCTTGCCTGCACATACTGTGTATCAGCTTGAAGTTTACCAACCCTGGTTTGACAATTTAGTGATTCGGGACACTTAAAAGCTTCAATTTAGCAGCCTGACAGGCGTTCAACTCAGTTCATTGCCACCTCCATGGCCGGGAGTCACCAGATTCATCAAGCACTACCTAACCTGCGAAGGTCACTATCAGGTAGTCTATCAGCACGATTTCCTTTTGCTTTCCCATTTAAGGCATAACAAATGGGTCAACATTCCATATTATTTGTTGGGTTGTTTAAAGAATATGGCACATTACTGTCGTACGGCAAAAGATCCCACCCTGTCACTCACTCACCATCGCCTTGTCCAATTACTCATTCAAAGGGGTTTCTCCCAACAAAGCCCCCCAGTAGATAACCCACCTATAAACCCTCAACCAGCTGCTGAAATTCCCCACGAGCAGCAACAACAAAACCCCCCAGACGTTCCCGAAGTACCCCATATTCCGTCCACAGAACCAACCAATCAAACCAGTCCCCCTACCATACCTGAATCGTCACATACCGCACCAGAGTCCTCAACTTCCGCCCTTCACATTCTAATTGATGGCTCTGAACCAGAAAATGTCCCCTGCCCTATCATCCAGGAAAGACCCCCACGAAAACGGAAACAGATTTCACCCTTTCCACCCTCCTTGCACAAAAAGTGAATAAGAGCCTCCACAAGACCACCCCTGATGATCCCTAATTTAGACACCCCACCAATTCGACTAACACCCCGATCACCTCCAACTCCCCAAACCCTGGGATCTTTGCCTATTTCGACCTCGGTGGCTGCAACACAAGAACCAGCCACTGATATTGACTTTCAGGAATCAGAATCCCAAACATCATTTGTTTTTGAAGAAGCTGAAACACAACCAGCTACCCACCCCGTGGCTGAAACACAAGAACCAACCACTAGTATTGAAGTTGAATTACAGATATTTGAGACCCCGGATGCTGCAACACAACATTCAGTGGCTGAAACACAAGAACCAGCCACTGATTTTGAAATTGAGGAAATCGAGACCCCAGCTGCTGCAACACAACATCCCGTGGCTGAAACACAAGAACCAACCACCAATTCTGAAATTCAAGAAATTGAGACCCCGGATGTTGCAACACAACATCCAGTGGCGGAAACACAAGAACCATCCACTAATATCAACATTGAGATTCAGGAATCAGAGGTTGAGGGTGCTGAAACACTATTTTCCTTATACCAGGAGGCTGAAACACAAGCATCAGTTGCCATTCCCATAGCTTCTCCACAAGAACCAGCTAAGGAGACGATGACTGCAACATAAGAACTAGTCATCTCCAAATCCAAACAAACAATGGCCGATGTCTTGGAAGAAAACAACTTTTTAAAGTCTCAATTGGAAGCATATCAGCAAGAACTGGCCAGAGCCAAGGAGCTCAATTCATACACTGCAAGCCATCTAGCAACCCTGGCAGAACAAACTACAGAAAGCATATGCAAGGAATACATGTGCTGCCAATGCGGAGATATTTATTATCGAGCAAGGTATAAGATAGTTCAAGTGCCACTACCAGGAACAGTCCTCAATTCATACACTGCAAGCCATCTAGCAACCCTGGCAGAACAAACTACAGAAAGCATATGCAAGGAATACATGTGTTGCCAATGCGGAGATATTTATTATCGAGCAAGGTATAAGATAGTTCAAGTGCCACTACCAGGAACAGTCCCTCCACTTTCCCCTTTTGAAGACAAAATTAAGACTGAATCTGTTGCAACACAAGAACCAGTAGGTTCTTCCAGGATCACGAAAGAAGTCCCTCCTGTTGTCAACCAAGCTGTACAAACAGTGCCCATGGAGGAAGTTACACCTTCCAGTCAAATCAATCTCTCCACTTCCAGGGAACAATCCACTCAAACCCTGCCTAATCCCACTACTTCAGATGCTGAAATACAAACTCGGCCATGGGATGAGCATGTAGAGATACAAAAGTGGAAGAAGGAGTATGCTGAGACACAGGCCCAACATCTGAATATACACAGGCAAACCTGGAGAAATCACACTTTCTCAAATTGGGAAGCATTGGACCTGACACGCCAGGAAGTTCGAGAAGTCAAGAAGAAAAACAGAGATTTAAAAGATAGAATGGCCAAAATCTTTGATTTGATGCACACACTAATGGCCACAAGGAAACCTTCTTGTAACTATTCTTTATTTCTCATAGAGAGACTCACATGGTTCCAAATCAAAGCAATCATAGAAGGAAAGTCCTATGAAGTAATACAACCAACAGATTTTGTCAAAACCTTTCTGGCAGCCTCCATCCGGGATCAGCACCTCTTATGTGAAGCATACTTCCATAATGAGGCTCTTCCCGAAAACAGTCTGCTCAATATAAACCCTCTTGTTGGAGATGTTCAACTTCGAGCATTCACTTCTTTTCTTTACAATCAAATTTTGTGGCAGAGTGATTTTTCGGCTGCCAAGCACAATGAGGAAAATAAACTCCTCTGGATTAGACCAGAACCAGAGAGGGCAGCCAGATTTATTTCATAATATTATGAGGTCTTGAAACAACCAGGGGTGACTGAGCATGTTCAACAGCTACAGTCAGTAGTGATCCAAGAATGTCAGCAAAGCATCAGTGCCATAGAGATTCCTGCCCTCCAGGCCAACAACCGGTTTTGGAAGCAATCCACAGAAAAGAGGCAGCAACACAACCCTTTTGGTCCGGCCAACTTAGAAGCAGCAATTTCAAGGGTACCCAGCTACATCCAGTGTGTTCGACATTGTGCCGAAAACTGGATAGGATACAAATTTTACTTTCCCCTCCTCTGGCTGCCAATAGAAACATATCAAGTCAGTTATAAATTGTCTCAGAAGGCTGAGACAGTAGCATGGCAAAGACTGCAACAGGTCCAGGGGTTCAAAACACCAACAGACAGTACCGCCCGGAGCTACTGCTTGAGCAATTTACACGGTCAGAGCCAGTATCAAGACTCTAATTCAGAGTGAGTTGCCTGAGGACATGCAACACCTTGAGCTGGGGGGGATGTTAGGACCACATATTGTACCTTTTTTCCCATACTTTTTGCCATTATTATACCCTTCATCACTTGTATTTAGACTCATAATATCACTTCATCTAATCATTCCAAGGTATACAACGTCCTTTGTCATTACTATATGCTTAATCTTTTTTGCATAATATTTTACATTACTTTTGTACTTAACCATTGATTAGAAGTGCATAAGTGTCCATAACTGCAGATCAGTATTCGAGGCCTGTGCTGAAACACAGAACTGTCCAAGATCGTTGATGCTGAAACATGGAGCTGCTACACAGTCCAAGGTCGCATATGCCGAAACACGTAGCTGCTACACAGTCCAAGATCGCATATGCCGAAACACGGAGCTGCTACACAGTCCAAGGTCGCATATGCCGAAACACGGAGCTGCTACATAGTTCGAGGATGCAGATGCTGAAACACAGAGCTATCACACAGTTCAGAATTGCAAATGCTGAAACACAGAAGGAGACCACCAGAGCCACAACGCTGAAGCACACGCCATTACAGTTAGCGGTCAAGGCCGACACAGTCAAGAGTGCAATTCACGTGGCTGAAACAGCCCGTGAATTGCGATACTGAAACAGCATCAGCAGCAATGAAGTTGTCACACCAGCCGTAACAACAACACCTCGTTCAGCTCTTGTATTAGCATTCGGTTGCATGAGAATAGGACATCCTATGCTGATTTAGAAAGAAGATCCGATTTAGGATAGGATTTAGATATGGTTTGTAATGATTGTATCGAAGCGATTTCCTCTTTAAATTTAGGGGAAATCACCATTCGAGGTATCCAAGTTTTGATACATTGAAGCAACTCCAGAGAAGCGGGACGCATTCTATTCTTTCAATTGTAATGTGATATTTCGACAGATGAATATAAGACTGCTTTGAGTATCCTTCTTTAGCCTTTCGTTCAAGGGAATCTTGTGAGAAGGGAGGGCCCACCTTCATCACAAGATTCACCCATTAGATAGAAGTGAGTTAGTATAATTTTTTTTTACATTTTGTTCAACTGTCGTTTGCTGAAACACTGTTTTAATGAATTTCGCTTTGCTGAAACACTACTGACTCTGTCTTAGTTATTGAATGAAATTTATAATCCTTTTTATCAATCTTGTGTGATGATTTTACGAGGCTAGCAGAGAATTGGTTAAAGTTCCTTGCTCAGACAGAAGGGGATCGGAATACCATAACCTCTGTAGGTTTCCTTTACCTTTGCATGTGTGCTAGCCAGAGAATTGGTTAAAGTGTTCCTGCTCAGAAAGAAAGGGACTACAACACCTTGTCCTCTGTAGATTTCCTTTGCCTCTGCAAGTGTGCTAGCCAGAGATTTGGTTAAAGTGTTCCTGCTTAGACAGAAAGGAACTACAACACCTTGTCTTCTGTAGGTTTCATTTACCTCTGCAAGTGTGTTAGCCAGGGATTGGATTAAGGGTTCCTACTCAGAAAGGAAAGAACCAACATCTTGTTCTCTGTATACTTTCCTTGGTGTTAGCCAGAAACCGGGTTAGAGATCCCTGCTCAGAAAGAAAGGAATCAGACTGCCCTGTTCTCTGTAGACCTCAACCTCACAAGTGTGCTAAAACAGAAGTAAGGCTCAAGGATCCTGCTTAGACAGAAAGGAACTAAGTGCTTTGTTTTCTGTTAGATAGAGTTAATTGTTTCTGCATTATTGTTTTCATGAAAAGAGTGTTAATGTTGAAGTCTCTGTTTGAGAGTAAGGGTCTTGTTCTCTGATCACAAAATAGTTGTTCTTTCCCATTGCAAGTATTATTTTAATGTAATCTAGGATTCTTAGATTGATCTTTAAGGATTTGCAATAGGGAGGTTACGTTCTTGTGATTTAATTCAGAGCTT
This sequence comes from Picea abies, assembly GCA_900067695.1. Taxonomy (NCBI): domain Eukaryota; kingdom Viridiplantae; phylum Streptophyta; class Pinopsida; order Pinales; family Pinaceae; genus Picea; species Picea abies. Next base: position 6,246 of record CBVK0100097780.1, read on the forward strand.
CAGTTCATTCAAGCAAGTATAATTAGTATATATTTCTTTACTACAACACTAAGTTGCTCTTGGAATTGAGCATATACTGTGCGTGGCTATCTTTGAAACAAAATACTTCCCTGGGTTGATAATTTATGTTTCACTTGGTTGTTTAAAATTAATTAAGCAATTATAGTGACCAACACATACCTTCCTCCTTCTCTTTCATTCATTAGCTTGATTAGATCTAAAAGGAAGTCAGTGTCCATGTTAAGCACTTTTTGTCTTAGAGTTAAGGGTCTAGATCTCAAGAGGAAATCTACCTATCCGCAGGGAGATTCACCTACAACACTCTCACTGTGAACACTCGTCTTATGAACTTTGATTATTAGTTTCTAAGGAGCTTGTTGTTTTTTACTTTGTTGTAGGGTTGCCTCCACTTGTTGTGTTTTAATTTGTTGCAGGGTTGCCTCCACTTGTTGTGTTTGAGTTGGTTGCAATATTGCTTCCATATCAACACAGACTTATAGGTTTGCTATCTTATCAAAACCCTCAACCTGTTCATGCTCATAAGGGGAACATTTGTTCATTAGTATTCTCTTGGATATGATTTGGTGTGGATCATATCTTATTCCATGTAGTTGTGAAAAACAAAACTCTTTGATATTTGTTTGAATATGAGATACACATGATCTATTTTTGACAATGAAGGGGCCAATGATAAAAGGGAACTTGAGGTTGGAGGCTTTGCGCAACTTTAGGAAATGCTCTATCTCAGATATAATTATTTGCCTGATGAATTCAAGGGAAAAGATTATGTGGGTCAAAAAAATAGGCAATAGGGGGATTCATGACAACCATAAACCCATATTATTGTTGAGTGCATGAATAGTACCCAATTCCCCAATCTGTTCTCTGGATTTGGTTGTAGATATATCCTCATGTCATCTGAAACTCTAGGTAGGTTGGTGTTGAAAATCAAACTGTAAACTCTGGACATGACTTGTTTTATAAAGATAGGCAATGTAATCCATTTACATTTAGTTGATACAAATGTTGCTTCAGGAAATTCTCTCTTATTGGTTTCCAAGAAAATATTCAGCAGATAGGTGTAGTATCTGAATGCCTTAGAGAGAGAAAATTCACTAGCTATTTATGGATATTATCAGCTATGAATTGATCAAAACTAATGCGGACTGACAAACTAGACTCTGACTTAAAAAAGGTCAAAAGGAAACCAAGCATGACTTTGACCACATGTTTATCATTGTCTAGACCTAAAACTTGACTTAAAAGGGAACAAACCCATTGGACTTCAATCACCATTATACTCACATTCATTGGCAAAGACAGACTCTCTGAGAAATGTTCTGGTTTGAGAATTGTCTATAAAAATAGATATCAAACTTTTGATGGACATTCTTTTTATACCCTAATTAGCTTTTCTTCATTGAAAGGTTTGAACATTGTGGAGAAAGACTCTGGTATACCGAGGCAATCTCGTATTGACAGACTCTCTACCCTACACATGACCTTGGATCCTTGTTTATTCATGACGACTCTTTCTTCATGTGAATATTGTTCGGCGCACCAACCTATAAATTTGGGAAAAGGGAAAGAGATTTTGACATCATAAGGGACTATGGTGGACTGGACTGCTTCAAGGAATAGCATACACTTTCCTAATTTATCGGACAGGTTGCTTCTGGACACAAAGATGGATGAAATGGTGATTTCAACATCAAAAATTTCTGAATCTCAGTCAATTAGGGATTCTTCATTCGCCACAAAATCTTTTTCTGTTAGTGAATTTATAATAGGATCCATGGTTGCGATGAAAAATACCCGGAAATGAGAGTAAATGGTGTGCAATTTGTGTACTGTTGAACTTCATTTGAACAAGGGTGGTCACACCAAGTTTCAAATGGTTCAGTGTTCAAAATAATAATAAACTGAATAACAAATGCCCTTTTATACTTTTCCAAATTTTGGGGGCATGAGGAAGTGGTTTGGGGAAACCTGTTTTTCACCCCGAAATGCACCTGGTGGTGCCACGTATCCCCGAATGAAAACTATGGTTTGAATTTTGACCTACTTTCCAAAATCAACCTTCGCACAGTTTCTCCCCCCGAAAACACCCTCGATCGTCAATCTTGAGAGTTCACAATCTGCGATGTATCGAGCCCCATCAGCTTAGTGATCTTGTTGGATTTAGCCTCTTCCTACTAGATTTAGCCCCTTCCCTAGTTTATGAGGCTTCCAAACCAATTTAGCATCTTGCTAGATCCTGAAATCTTGATTTCACATAAAAAAAATTAATGGTGACTAGCATGGGCTCCAACTAGGGATGTTATCCTCCCAACAAGGTAGCAAAGAACAACAGACCAAGTTCCCACACATTGGATTGTATTTCACTCATGCAACTAAATCGATAAACATCTTATTCACAAAAATTCATTCACATAACTCCAATTATACTCAACATAACTTAAAGCCTTCACTTTCGGCTTTAATTTTTGTTTATTTGATTTCAATTGCTTCAATTGAAAAACAAAAATGGTTATATACAATGAAATGGAAAGGGTGAAAATTCCTTTAAGCAAGATAATGCTTGAGAAACCTTCCATTTACAGGTCCTCCACCAACGAGATCTGTATTATGTTCCTGTAGAAGATAGGCATTATTTCCATGGTATGCCACAATTTTGAAAGGTCTGAGCCACGGATGGTCAAATTTCCCATGATTTCCTCTATCTTCATTCCTAGCATCCCATTTCAACACCAAATTCCCCACTTTGAAATCATCTTCCTCAGTATGCCTATCAAAATCCTTTTTAATCCTGTCTTGGTGTAGTTGAGAGTTGTTGAAGTCTTTCTCTCTTGTTTGTTGGACATTGATTAGTTCATTTTTCCTCCTTTGAGTGGAATCTGGTTCAACATCTTGCTCCTGTAACAATCTCATCACTAGAAATCCTAATGAAGTAGGAAAAATTGCCTCTGTGACATACACAATCTGGAAGGGTGAAGTGGTAATATACCTTTTAGTAGTGATTTTGTCAACCCATAGTGCATGGATAATCTTCTTGTTCCAAGCCTTTTTGTTATCTTGCAACAGATTTTTGATAATTCTGGTCAAACCCTTATTGGATGACTCAGCCAACCCATTAACTTGAGGGTAATAAGTTTTGGAATGGCCAAGAGTTATATTGTAATCACTGCAATTTTTTTCCATCTTTTTGGACTTAAATTTTGTTGCATTATCTGTAATGATTTTGATTGGACAACCAAATCTAGACAAAATATCGTTTTCCAAAAACTGAATGATAATAGTGTATAATCTTCAATCCACTTGGTGAAATAATCTGTCACTGGAAGTATCCACTTGTGTTGAGCTGAGGAATGTGTATGAGTTTCTCCTATGAAATCAAGGCCCCATTGTCTAAAAGGTGCTTCAACAGAGATAGGCTTCAAGGGAAAAGGATATAGTTTTCTCTTCCCATAAAAAATTTGGCATTCATGATAGCTTGAAACTTATTTTTAAACATCAGAAAAAATTCTAGGCCAATAGAATGCAGCCCTCAATAACTTGTGCAGATTAGTTTTCTAATAATGGTGCCCTCCATAATAACCTTTATGAAACTCTCAGATGTTTTTTTCTACTTATCCCTCCAACAAACAACTCAACAAGATTCCTCTTGGATCCTTCCAATATAGAGATTGATTTAGAATACAAAACTTTTCTTCCTTTAGCTTCAAAAACCTGGCCTTGGTTTTTCTCAACTCAGAAGGAGCCTGCAAATTTATCAACACATAAATAATGTCAGCATACCATGGGGAGTCAAGTAATTCTTGGGACACCTGAGGGACCTTTTCTTCTTCTGAATCTGTTGACAAATCAACAATGAAATTAATTCCCAAGAGCTCACAATTTGTCTTTTCCATTAGCTTTGCAATTCCTTTCCCCTTGATCAAATTTGTAGGTTTTATCTCAAGTTCATACTCCAACAACACAACTATCCACTTACCCCTTTTTCCCTCAGGATCAGATGGATTTAAAATTTCCTTCACAAAACTATTGGGCACATAAGCAATGGTATGAGAATTCAAGATATAAACTTTAAACTCCTTTAGGGCCTTGACCAATGCATATGCTCACTTTTCCATGATGCCATACTTTAATGGGGAATCCCTCAATGTCCTGTTATAATATACTATAGGTATCTCAAAATTATGTTCATCTTTTTGTAATAAAACACCAGCAATGGTGTTCTCTAAGGAAAAAGAAAACAATATAAAGTCTTTTGCAAAATTTGGACGGGCCATCACTGGGGCCTTGGTCAATGCCACATTAATATCTTCAAAGGAATTTTTGGCTCCAAGAGTCCACTTTATCTCACTTCCTTTTCTGAGCATGTTAGTGATATGCTTTATGATTTCATCTAGGTTAGGGATGAATCTTCTCAGAAAAATTACTTTCCCCGAGAAATATTGCACTTATTTCTTGCTTCTGGGTGTGCCAATTTTGAGGATTTCCTCATCTCTACTAGGATCTATCTTTATTCACTCTATTATAACCCTAAATTTCTCTACATATGCATACCTATATGTTTTCCCTCTTACTTGAATTTTTTACCAAGCCATCACTGAGTTGCTCTTCTAAAAAACCCATTTTTTGAATATGTACGCGCCCTGCACCAATACTACCTACGTACATATGCTTGTTGCACCACTACAGCCTTTGTACGTATGCATCCTGCACCACTACAACCTTCGTATACTTGCAAAAGTTGCAAAAAATAAAAATTTGCAAGGAATTCATTGATATTACGTGCTATTGGGTAGTTTCCCAACTACTCCACCACCTATAGCTCGTCACCCAACAGAATAAATATCCTTTTGTCATATAAAAGGAGGTGTTTGGGTCTCATTCTACATATAGACATAAGAATAGTGAAACTCTTCCCATTTCACATCCCCTCTCTGGCCCAAGTAATTGCATCCCTTTTTTGAGAATTGCCTCAGAATTCCCCAATTTTCCCTTCTTCCTCCATCAAAACCCATTCACTTCCCCGAAGAGATCCGAAGGTTGAGAAGAGAATCCATACAAAGGTCCACTTAGATCTTGGTGAAGAGGATCTCAGACTAGGTTCATGGAGTAGTATTCGTCTTTGGTTGTAAAAGGTATAATCATTGAATTATCAATAAAAGAAGTATTTTTCCTATCCCAAATCATGGCATGTTAAATGTTTTTAATGGTTTATGTTTGGATATTCTAATGTCTAACCCTTATTTGTATATGAATTGCATGATTTTAGCTTTTTTTTTGTTTGTCTTTGATTGCAGGCCATCCTTGGGAGGAGGTTTCCAGTCAGTGAATCTTTCAAGCACGAGAGCATCATCATCGGATGTGGAGTAGAGGTACGGTTACCTGATCCTTCCACTAGTGCATTTGGGTCAAATTCCAATGGCGCGTTCGACAAAATTTCCACTTTATATTGTTAGGAGAATGAAAAATAGAGGACCCCCTCAAATGTCATTTCACATGACGTCACTTTTCTGACGACATAGATTTCATCTTTATTGCGACGTTTTGAGCAAACACATGCCATCTCAGATTTGACTATCCAACCCCCATATAGACATCGTAAGCCCGACGTCTTGGACGTGGAAAGACCGGCGTCTTGGAAATGGAAAGAGAGACATCTTGGAGGTGGAAAGAGATATGTCTTTAAGGTGGCAAGAGCGACGGCTTGGAGGTGGCAAGAGCGATGTCTTGGAGGTGGAAAGAGAGACGTCTTGGAGGTGGCAAGAGAGATGGATTGGAGGTGGCAAGGGAGACATCTTGGAGGTGGAAAGAGAGACATCTCGGAGGTGGCAAGAGTGAATTCTTGGAGGTTTCAAGAGTGACATTAAGAGGTATCATCTCCAACGTGGTTTCTATGGGAGACACACTCTTGGAGGTGGCAAGACCAGTGTCTTGGAGATGGCAAGAGCGATGTCTTGGAGGTGGAAAGAGAGACGTATTGTAGGTGGAAAGAGAGAATTCTAGGATGTTTCAAGAGATACATTAAGAGGTATCAGCTCCAATGTGGTTTCTATGGGAGAGACAATCCAAGACGTCACAATAGCGATTGTGTTGTAGGTATTTAAAAAAAAAATACAATATCGATATTGAGAGGGACAGGTACATTAACAGTGTGGATGATTGTCTCCTTCCTGAGAATGTAATGCATCCACTAGCAAAATGATTCCATAATGGAGTACATTTATTTGTCATAAGTAGAGTACTGAAAAGTGGCATATGATATTGTATCACTATGATAGGCCATGGGGTATCTGTGTTGAGTGTGAACTGCACCCACAGCATTGTCTGAAGCATTTGTCTCAATATCAAATGGATGTTTCAGGTCGGTTAATGAGAGAATTGGGGTTGAGCACAAGAGTTGCTTCAAATCATTGAAATCTTATTGCTGTAACAGGCCCCACATGAAATTTTCCTTACCACCACCCCTGGTTACTTGGTTGAGGGCCCTTGCAATATGGGAGAATCCCAGCACAAACCTAAGATAGAAATTGGCAAGGCCTAAAAAGCTTCGAATATCAGTGACTATGGTTGGAGATTTCCAGTCATGAATGAACTGTATCTTGGCTGGATCCACATGAACCCCATTCTCATCAACAATGTATCCTAGGTATTGGACCTCATCCATGTCGAAGGAGCATTTTTCCAAATTTTCATATAGCTTTTGTTGTCGGAGAGTGTACAAAACCTGTTGGATATACTGCAAGTATCTGCCCAATTCTTGTTTTAGATGAGGATGTCATCCATATACACCACCATAAAAGGATTGGTGAAAGGATACAAGACATCTTCCATCATCCTCATGAAATGTTTTGGGGCATTCGTCAAACCAAAGGGCATGACCAACCATTCAAAAAGACCTTCTTTGGACTTGAAGGAAGTTTTCCATACATATGTTTTCTCTATTGGGACCTAATGGTAGCTAGACTTCATATCAATATTACTAAAGTATTTGGCCCCCTTGAGTTGTTCAAGGAGATTGTCGATTCTAGGAATTGGGTACCATTTCCTGACTGTGATTTTATTTCGGGCATGGTAATCGATGTAAAGTCACCAGGTCCAATCTTTCTTTTTCACAAGCACAATTGGACTTCCACATGATGATGATTTGGGTCCGATGTGCCCCTTTTGGAGCAGTTATTGGATCTGACGCTTGATCTCCTTGTTTTCTAACAAAGAGCAGTGAGAGACTGGCCCATTGGGTATGTCGAGGGTCAAATCAATTGGATGCTTGACCTGAAAATGCAGAGATACCCCAATTGGTGAGGAGAAGATGTCTTTGTATTATTCCATGACCTATCCACTAAATTTTTTTGCATGGAGAGATCGGTTGCAGAGGCCATAGATGTGGCTGCAACCTTAGGCTCACTTTGAGAGATAATCATGAAGAAGAGAAAATTCTTTATCTGAGAGATGACCTTCATGCATTGCTTGGCAAAGATCAAGGAAATGGAAGTAGGTGGGACTACCTCAAGTATTCTTTACAATTTCCTGTCCAAGGTAATAATAACACTGTGAGGCCTAGACTCATACATAGCATGATGTTTCCATAAATAAGGTTCCCCCAAAATAAAATCACAAACTTTAAGGGGAGAAACATCACACAATACCTCATCTTTGAAGGGGCTTGATGACGTAGGACAAGAAAAATTGTTGGATGACATGAAGATCACTTCCTTGGCAAAGCCATATGATGGTGTATGGTTGAGGGTGTGGTGTTGTCGGAAGGGATAGCCACTTGATGACCTCTACTAATATGAGGTTATTTTTTCTATTGTTATTAACGATGAAGTGTAGTAGAGTACCCTTCACCCACGTATGTGAATGAAAGAGGTGCTTGCCTTCCTCTGGCTCATCAAGTTCACCGAGATGTATCTTAGTGGTAGCAATAGTGGCACTAGGTTCTGCGCCAATAATTTGTCTCCACTTTTCTAGTTCTAACTCAGAGTCAGAACCTGCATCTTATTCATAGGATTTCACCTCAGCCACTAATGACTTTTTTTAGCAACAATCAACAGTGTTATGCCAGGGGAACTTATGGAAGTTGCACCACTTCCTAGTGTCTTTTTTTATTTTTCCATTTTCCTTATTTGTTTTTGGATTATATTGGTTGTCCTAAGGTTGTCCATCTTTGATCTTCCCTTTGTTTTGCAGATTAGGGTTTCCCTTTCCCTGCTTCTATTGTGCAGGTTTCCCAGACCCAAACTGTCACGTATTTTGTTTAAGTTTCTACTCGATTTTGACAACATATTGATAGGTCATGCCCAAGGACAAGCTGTCCAGAAAATACAATTATTTCTAGATGTATCTATGTAGATTGCCACGATACTTGAGCACCATATGTCACTCAGAATATTTGATACCCATCTTGGTGTGCAAGTTATGGAAGATATTTGTGAACTCTAGCATTGTTTGGTCCCTTTCCTACCACAGTGTGGTCCATCTTATGTACAGGTCATCATAACTTCCAACAAGGTAGTATTGTTCCTTAATAGCATCCATGAAGGACTCCCAGGTGAGTGTGACTGTAAATAATGAGGGTTCCTATGTTTCCTTTTTCTCACAAAAATTATCCCACCAATCTTTGACATGGGGGAAGACTTTGAGGAGTGAAAATGTAATCTTTTCTCTATTGGAAAAATTATGGACAGAAAAATACCCTTCTAGAAGATTCAACCATTTGTATACATCATCTGCATCTATCTGACCTTCAAATATAGGAATATCAAATTTGATCTATCTTGGAGCCATTGCTTCATTAGGGTTTAACAAAACCCTTCCACCACTATAGTTTAGCTTTGACGGTGCAATATCCACCCTATCTAGACAAGAAAGGGGATTCATCAATGATTTCCATTGGAGCTTCTATTCAAGGTTTGTTTTAGTTGGAGGTATATCATCTTGCGTAGGATATTTATGAAACTTGTTAGAGGAGGTCGATTGTAGATTTGTAGGTACCATGAGGGTTTCAGAGAAGCATGAGAGGAGACATCCTCGTTGGTTGAGCATGAGCATTATGTGAGGCCCCTCTTTTCACCCAGCCTCATTCTGCGAGGACCTATGAAAAATGAAGTTGTTGAGATGCTTAGGCACAAAGTCGATTACCCTTGGAGAGGGTTTCCCATAGTGGATTCAGTTACCAGGAGGATCATGGAGTCATTCCAGGTTATTTTTTCTTTGTGTGTGTGTTTGTGCAACTACCATTGTAGCCAATAGAGATATGTGGGTTTAGTATTGATGCAATTGTTAATACAGCCAATAGAGACTTGTATTTTTGTAATTTCTGAAGATTCCATCCATAATGAAATTCCATGAGCATATCTTATAATTTTGTACTTGCAATATGTTTGATTAAATTCCTACTATGTGTTTACATGCATTTTGTTTGTAATAAGTAGTCAGTCAACACAAAACATTGTTTGCAAAGTGTTTGACAAAAACACACACCTAAAATCCAACTTGAAACATAATATCCTAGTCTGCTACAATTGGGGATATTACACAACAACACCATTCCATTAGTTTGGCATGTGCATCATTGACAATAATTAACAACAACTTACAAAAAAAATAAATGTCCATGGAAAATGTCTTTATAAATACATGGAAAAAATTCTATACACTAATATACAACATGGTATACCACCTACATGTTGAAAGAAGTAAAAAAAAAAAAATAGAAGTAAAGGATTAAAAACATTTTATTTTCCTACATAAATTTACGCGACTTCGTTGAAAATTCATGGTTTTCCCAAGAGTAGTTGCTATTAACTATTCATCCATACATGTAGTGAATATTCCCAAAACAATTTGGATGCATAATCATTGATTTGGAAAAAAAATTTAAAAAACATATTATATGTTCATGGAAAATGTTTATATTTAAGTGAAGAATATAATTGTATGCATAACTATAATAATAAATTATGCTATAAGTTTTTTTATTTTCAATGAAAATATAAAAAATTGTAGCCTAAATTTCTTCAAAAATATACATAAATTAGCCAAATTAGTGAATTTTTCTTTAAAAAATCATTGGATCAAAGCAATGAAAGTAGCATTGATAGTTTTAAGAATTCTCCCAGAACATCTTGATTCCTCAACAACCCTTAACAACTGATCATTTCAATATTTATAACTTGTTTGTACAATTAGTAGTGCATTTACAGTCCACAAAGGATGATTTATATGCACAAAGGTTCATGATATTTTGATGAAACATAAGATGGTGGGTTATGAGGGAAACCAAGGTCAGTTTTTTATTTTGATTCACAAAAGACTCTATTGTGCAAAAAGACTTTGTACTTTACAAGGTAGTACTAAGTGACAACATCAAAATGCACGTCCAAGCTTCCATGTAGCTCAAAAATTGTTTTAAAGGTTGTAATATGGAATTAGATATATTGTGAATTTACATATGTCATTTAAACTGCAAATGAAGAACATGAGAAGTTGCTTTGATCCAGCTAGATTTGGGATTTCATGTAAATTTGAATGAAAAACTATCTAAGAGTAAAATGCACGCCCTAGAACCAATTTTGAGCCAAATTGAGCGGTTCAACTTGAAGAAGGTGTCATTTGTGATTTCACACCTGTCTATACCCTTATGTTGGCATTTCAGATAGAAACCTAGCTGATGTGCATAAAGGATAACAATTTTTTTCTCTTTTTCTTTTAGAACAAGTGTTTACTCTTATTTCAAATTATTCTTTCTTAGCCGAATTTAAAATTCGTTACAAAAACTAAGCATCATATTACATATATATAAGTAGAAATATGAAATTATGCATTGTCTTAAGTACATTGAAACCAAGAAATTATAAACAAAATATCTTGCTCATGTATATTTCAGATGAAAATTTCTTTTAAATACCCTTTAGATAAACATGACACACATTGGTCAAATAAGTGACGATTCATTAAAGTAACATCATAAGTCATTTATATTAAAAGTGAGATATATAAAGTATTAGACTAAAAGCCTAGAATTATCAAAATTACAAAAGATATCTTAATCATATCCTCACACATAGTATTTAAACTTAATATGACTAACATATAATGATCTGAGTCTATTTAAGAATCACCCATTCCCTCATCTTTGCTAATGTAGACATTATGCTCAGAGGTAGATGAACTAACACCGCCAACTCCATTATTTTCCCTAGCTTGGCATCTAGGTCATTTTAGGACATGAAGATCATGTTTAATAATGATTAAATAATTCATAATCATGTCTAGTTTAGTCTCAACCATGATTTGAAAGTCCAGCGTGGATTTTTCATTCCTTGCATGAGATTTAAACTTTTTGTCCCTTGCTTCAGGAGCACTCTTAACTTAACAAATAGGAACTTCAAGAAATGTATCTACAAACCTTTTTTAAATAATCGATGTTGCAGGAATAACAATTGCATAATTCATAACACCAACAGTGGTTGAAGAAGTATTCCCAATCTTCAAATTAATATTGTTTCTCTGATAATTTGAGCCTTTTGTCGCCAATAGATAAGTGTAATCATCGATATTCACAGTGCCCAATATATTATTATCATTCATATACAAAAGATCAACTAAATGAACATTAAATAGAGGATTTTACATGAGCAAATGTATGTAATTTTTAATCCTTCATTGGATTTCCAAAGTACAAGTCGAATTAGATCGATACTCTTCATGTTCGAATTATCACACAATTCGCTCAAACCAATGGTTGTATCAGTCAAATTATGAATATTGTCATTAAACCCGGATAGCGGTTTAATTAGTTAATAATTATGATATTGACTAAGGTTGTAGTACTTGGAAAAACATTATGATTTGTAATCAATAGGTTGTACTTTGAAAAACATTAATACTTGTAATCATTAATAAATTTTATTTTGTGATTGTCTGAAGTTTTATATTGTCATATTTAACACTTTGAAATTCCTCCAAAGAAAACGTGGCTTAATGCTTATGAATTTTTATTATTAATGTTATATATATAACCCATCAAAAAGTTGTATTTGAAATTACATCTTATCGTTATTTTTTGTATTTGTAATTTAAACTTATCTATATAGTTGTTGTGAGGGAAAGTGGGGGAGAGAGGCAGAGTGGGGGAGAGAGTGAGAGAGCTTGCAAGAGAGAGAGAGAGAGAGAGAGAGAGAGAGAGAGAGAGAGAGAGAGAGGAGAGAGAGAGAGAGAGTGGTGGGATTCGTAGGAAAGGGAGAAGAGAGGGAGATAAGGGGAGAGATTGAATGGGAGACAAAGAAATAACATGCCCATTGTCTAGGTCATGGTCTAGGTCATGGTTTATGGTATCGTTATTGTCTTTGTTGGTATCAATTTCCCTTAGGCCAATAGAGCATAGTAGAGTAGTTATAATCTTTGGTTTCATGTAATCTACAAAGTAATAATTTCTATGTGAGTGTATTAATAAATATCTATGTGTAGTTTAAAGATGATGAAATATACTAGAAGAGAAGGAACAAGTAATCATGGGTCTCATTTGTTGAAATATTGTAACTGTAAAGAGTATTCTATTTATTATTGAGTCATTTTTCATTATATCAATCCCCTTTTGTGGATTGGTCATGTCATGCATTGTAATTGACGAAATCCCCTTTTGCGTATTGGCCAAACCCTAATTGTATTATACACATTAAGAAGTCAGCCCCCATGCCTAATTAAAATAGTTTTAACCACTAAAAAGACACATGCCTAGTGAAGAGACACCTTTCATCCATTATAAATAAAGGAAGTCAGTGCGCCATTATCTCAATCATTCATTCACTCATCAAGTGCGCAAGTTTAAAGAGTTGAAGTTAGGAGAAGAAGGAAGAGAGAGGTGCATTGCTCAGTTTTGGATATTCTCTATTGTTTTAGTTTATTGTCTTTGAATTGTATTGGCTATCTATATTAAGGAAGTTTTGTTGGGTTTTCTCCCCCATCCCCCATGAGGGTTTCCCAGGATAAATGATGTGTGTCTTGTGATTTTGTTTCTCTCAGTGATCCTAACTATGCTATTATCTAGTAAATTGAAAAGAAACCTAATAATAGCTCAAAACTTAACATGGTATTAGAGTTAAGCTTAAGAGAGAATCTTTGAATGGATAAATAAAAACATTAGTGTTGTCGTACAAGATAATTAGGGATTTTTTTGAAGAGGAGTATCAGCCTAAAAACCATCTATAAAAGTGTGCCCTAGTCTAGGGAACTCTTTGGCACCTTGAGCGCAACTTTTCAGTGGTCAGATACTCCAGAAAGTCAAACCCGAGTTTTGACTTGTACTAGAAAACCAGAAGTACCAAAAAACTACAAAGCCAAAACCAATACCATTATAGATTTCCACAAGCTCAGTTTCCAGGGGTAAAATTTGGGTTTTCAGAAATCAGACTGCACCAGCGTACTCGCCTCAGCTCAACGCATCTAGCCCCTGGATCAGAATTTCAAAATTTGAAGTGTGAAAAAATAGGGTTTCCTCATAAAACCCTAAGTTGCAGTTACAGTTCAGAATCAATTGCAGTATCAGTTAAAGTATCATCTGCAGTACTAGTTGCAGTCACCCTTGAAGTTTTAAAAGGGTTCGTAATTATTACCGTTGCTACCAGATGGTGCCACTACCTGCAAATATTATTGGAGGTATGTATTCACATATGTTTAAACTGTTAATCTTTAAAGGGTATTTGCAGGAGAAGGGATCTCTTGCCATAGATCCATAAGGATCTCAAGATCCAACACATTCAGAGGAATAATGCAACCTAGGTTTGATTATTCATATATGCATCTATTTTTTATGACATTATTTTGATCTAGGTTGCATGTTGAAGCTATGACCATCATACTAACCTTTGGTGAAAATTTAAGTCAAGGTATTAGATTGATTAAAGTTGAGATCATAGAGTTTATCCTCTAACCTATCTTTCTGTCAAGATATCATCTTGTCTTAGTATAGAAGACAGGTTGAAGAAAACACTCGTCATCTTGAGTGAAGGAGACTTGGAAGAAAAGCAATATGCTCATTCTTGATGACAAGGCTCCAGATTCTAGGTTTGATTAATTAAGTTGATAAGTTTCAAAGTTGCAAATGACAAGTTCATAACTATCCCTTTACAAGTAAACACTATAGGTGAGGTAGCAGTCTTTGAAAATTATTATACTTGGTAGCATGTGAGCATATCTAGATAAATTCTTAATGTAATCATTTACCAGATACAACTAATATCTCCTCTAGGAGAAACTTCTTGTGTTGATTCCAGGTTACATTTGATGAATGTTTGATCACAACACTAGAAGAGTGTTGATCTCATTTCATATTGTATTTCTTACTTTTGATCCTTGTTTCAGATAGATCACACGTGAAATCTCTAAAGGAAATACTATGATGATTGTTTGTACTATTTTTTTATTTACTATTATCAAAAGATTATTATTGTTGCTTGTTATTTTGTTGACCTTGTTTCAGGTCACAGGTGATAACCCTAAGGAAGCTATAGTGAAGGTTGCAGAAGGAAACAGATTAGATGAGACATGAAGCAGACAATGTACATAACCATATACATTCATGTACCAAAGAAGATGAAGAAGAAGCTATCTTTTGAAATCCAGAGTATCTCATATGACCGAACATTAGAACAAGAACTCCTAGTATACTTTTTCAAAGGATAAGGAATCCACCTTGACGAGAAGAAGAACTCGTTTGAAGTCTAACTCAACTTTTCATATTTAGACTTGGTATTCAGCACCAAGTATACCCTGTAAGAGATGATGAATTCCTTGTAGACTCAGAAGAAATCGAGAGTAAGCATGATCTCAAAAAGGATCATATGAAGAGACAACTTCCAGGACTGTGAGATAGATGCCATGAGAAGACTAGATCATAGCTTCAAATCTCCTGGGAAGATTCCTTTGTTTTAGGGACAAAGAAGGAAGACAGAAACAAACACTAGGATATGGATTCTTCCAAGAGACTAGAAGAGAAGTTAGTATTGACTTCCAAGATTGATTTAAACATATCAAGCATGTTGCAGATGTACAAGTCCTGATGTGTGTCCATAGGATTATACTATCAAGAGGGAGAAGACTATGACGAGACACTTACTCTAGTAATTGGAGAAATAGTTCTAGTATTTATGAAGACAATCAGAACAACCATGATTCATATATAGTATGAGATACATGGGGAGAAATCTCCATATTTAAAATTGAGTGGCAGTTGGTGCATTACATTAGTTTGGTCATGGAGACATGATTACAATAAAATATAGAGTTACCTCCATGAAAGAAGAATAGAAACCTTTAGTATCAGTTATTGAGCCACTCTCAGTTTCATATGAATTTGTTTCCATGATGAAGCAGAGAAGTTACTCTCAAATTTTAGCAATCATAGTGAGAATGGAGCATCCATTCTCAACTTCAGAATAGCTACAGGTGTAGAATCCCACTTCCAGAAGAATAGTTGCGGAAAGAGGAGAGGACATACTCTTTGGAAGTGAGACAAATAGTGTTTTGTAGAAAGCACATAGAGCTAACATATGATTATGCATATTGAGTTACAACTGAGAAAGTGTACCAGATTGGTACAATGTAATGTGAAAATTTGGTTTGAAGTTGAAGATAGAAAGATTCAGGTCTGCAAGTTGAAGAAGGATCTGTATAGGTTGAAGCAAGCTCCTAGAGCCTGATATGGCATAATTGATAGCTTCCTAATGAGCTTGGGATTTACCAAGAGTAAAGATTATTCTAACATTTACCTCAAGGTTATGAATGATGATCCAGTGATGTTGCTACTATATGTAGATGATGTGTTCTTGAAAAAATGAATAAAATCTCATCACATATTGTAGAAGAAGCTCACTATAGAGTTTGATGAAAGACCTAATGCATTATATATTAGATCTTGAAGTTTGGTAGAGCATAGAGAAGATCTTCCTTAACCAAGGGAAGTGTGCAGTTAAAATAATGAAGAGGTTTGAAATGTTGAAATGTAAATCCATGTACACACCCATGGAAACGAAGTTGAAGCTCCTGGTAGATACCTCATCATAATTGGTTGGTGCGACTCTATACAAACAGATTATTGGTTCAATGATGTATCTGACGAATACTAGTCCAGAGATATATTTTTTTCCTTGAGTCAGTATCTGGTAGAACCCAAACGTGTTCACCTTGATGATGCAAAACATGTGATGAGATACCTTAAGGGTACATTGGATTTTGGTCTCTGTTATACCAGAGATCATGACTTCAAATTGTATGGATATATTGATTGAGTTGGAAGTGTTTCTAATAGAAAGATCACTTCAAGATGTTGTTTCAGTTTGGGGTCAGCCATGATCTCATGGAAGATTAGGAAGCAATCAAGTATTTCCCTGAGCATGGAAGAAGCAGAATAAATTGTTGCATGTTCCACCAGTTGTGAATCCATATGGCTTCGGAAGTTATTGATAGGTCTATTCAATCTAGAGATGGAAGCAACCGTGATTCTATATGATAACCAGAGTTGTATAAAAATGATGTGTTCCATGATAAGTCAAATAACATAGAGATCCAATATCACTTCATTCATGATATGATACAAAGAGGAGCTATAAATCTCTAATATGTTGGCACAGATGAACAAGTTGCAGATGTGTTGACCAAGCCTCTGTCTCATGTAAAGTTTGAGCACTTTTGAGACAAGATTGGTATAGTCTGAAAGGACCTACTTTGAAAGGGGGAGTAGTGTTGATGATACTATGGTATCCTGGCCAATAGAGGGTAGCTCAGTTAGGATTGTATATCCTTGGTGACTGATCATCCCTGGACATATCCTGAAGATCTATAAGGATGGGCTGCCAGAGTACTTTTGCATGTATATGCTAGCTTTGGTCAATAGTGGTAGCTCCGTTAGGATTTTATATCCTAGGGAATACTTTGATTCTTGGGCAAATCCTTTGGATCTGTCAAAGTACCACAAGATGTTGATGCCAGCCTTGTGCTGAAGGTTTCTAGCTTCGTGCTGATGTTGATGCCAACCTTGTGCTAAATATTTCTAGCTCCATGTTGATGTTGTTGTGATGCTAGCCTCGTGTTGAATGTTTCTAGCTTCATGTTGATGTTGTTGATATTCCAACCTTGTGTTGAAGATTTCTAGCTTCATGTTGATGTTCTTGAGATGTAAGCCTTATGCTAAATATTTCCATCTTCGTGTTGATGTTGTTGAGATGTCAACCTTGTGCTAAAGATTTCTAGCTTCATGCTAATTTTGATGTGGTTCCAACCTTGTGCTAAAGATTTCCATCCTTGTTCTGATGTTGATGTGGTTCTAGCCTTGTGTTGATGTTGATGTGGTTCCAGCCTCGTGCTGAAGATTTCCAGTTTTGTGCTATTGTTGGTGTGGTTCCAGCCTTGTGCTAAATATTTCTAGGTTCGTGTTGATGTTGTGATCCAGATTCTATGAGTAGAATGAAATGAATACAGATTATTAATAGGTGATTAACACAAAATAACAGAGATACAGTAAAAATAGTTTTGTATTCAATAATGAAATAAGTTGAAGCTGTAAAATGCAACGAAAACAAGCTTGTTGGAATGGTGGTAGCTTATCTCTGAAAAGAGATGTGACGGCAGTGCACATTTGCAAGAAGCAAGTTACAATGAGGCTCTGAAGGCCTTTTTACAATAAGAAAGAATGCCAAAAATCCTAGACATCCAAAAACCTAACCCTAGGAGATGAAGTGCCAAAAGTCATGTGAGTTAGTACATGAAGCACCAAAAGTCATGTAAGTTAGTACATCAACTTCCATGGGTCGTAACTTTTGCATACGATCTCCGTTTTAGGCGTGTGATAGCCCATTGGAAAGGTATCATCAAGGAGATTAATTTTGGGGGATCAATAATGCATTTAGATATCATTAAGGAGCTCGATACTAAAAAACCTTCATTTAGGCCCTTAAAATGGCCCCGGAAGTTAAAACTGCTAAAAATAGTGAATTGCCAAAATTGTCAGAAAACTATTTTGAGCCAATTGGAAAAGGTGGGTGGCCACCAATATCCATATCCTTAGGAAGAAATGGTCTCCATTGCATTGAGGTCCCCCATTAGATGAGGAAATTTCTGCTGAATTTGGCCTTGGGTGAGCCACTTGACTTGGTGCAGGAGCTGCCCTGCTTTGACGACTCGATAAATATGGATCCTTTGTTGTCGAGTTCCCTTGATCTGTTTGTCCACAATCTTATCATTGGATTCCTGTTGTATGCAGTCGGGGTTGATCTCTGTTGGTGTCAACTGTTCTGCTACTTCTGAGGTGTCCAATAATGGTGGGAAATAAGGGCAAAGGAGATCCACATTGAACACTGGGTGCAGACCAAGGAAAGGAGGAATGTTAAGCTCAAAAGAATTATCCCCCACGGCCTTGGTGATAGGGTATGGTCCATAATGGAGTGGGTGAAGCTTTCGATGGGGTCTTGTAAGGCGTTCTTTCTACAAGTGCAACCAAACTTTATCACCCACCTGAAACTTATGCGACGCCCGATGTTGATCATGGCGTTGTTTGTACTTGTCATTGGACTTTTGTAGGATATCCTGAACCTGTTGGCGGATGTGCTGGATCTGCTCAATGAACTAGGTGGCTTTGTCAGCTTCAGCTGGAGCAAGAGACGAGTCAATCAAGGTGACCGCAAGGGGAAGTGCAACATCTATGGGACCCAATGGTTGGAATCCCAACCCCACTTGAAAGGGGTTATGGCCAGTTGAGCTATGCAAGGCTCATTTGTAGCTATGTTGGACATAGGGAAGGCTCTCATCCCATGTGTGAGGGTGCTTTGAATTATACATGTGAAGGATATGCACAATCATTCAATTTACAACCTCGGTTTGGCCATCTGTCTGGGGGTGGAAGGCTGTGGATTTGGTGAGCTTTGTGTCTAGCAGTGACCAGAGGCTCGACCAGAATGTGCAGAGAAATCAAGTATCTCAATCTGAGACAATGGTTTATGGGATTCCAAAATGCACCCAGACTCATTCAAAGAAGAGCTTGCCAGTGGCATCTGTTGTGATGCTTTTCTTGCAGGCAACCATAATCGCCATCTTAGAAAAGAGATCAAAAACCACAAAAACACAGTCATTTCCCCACTTGGTGGATGGGAGACCCAACATGTAGTCCATTAAGATGGATTCCCATGGCCTGTCAAGAGTAGGAAGAGGGGTGTACAGGCTCTACTTCTTAGTGGTCAGTTTGGCAATAGTGTAGGTAGTGCAGGACCTGATATACTTGCCAACTTCCTGTCGAAGTTTCGACCAGTAGAAATGTTTATGTAGCATCATCACTGTCTTTTTGACGTCGAAGTGTCCTACCACCCAACTGTAGTGGGATTTCTAGATCATCTTCACTCACTCACTTGATGGAACATAGATATGGCCTAGATGACACAACAACCCATCCTGAAGATGGAAATTATCGAAAATTGCATTTTCACCCAACATTTGGTAGGTCGTGGTGAAGTTAGGGTCTGTCTCATAGAGTTGGGGCCATCTAGATGTCTCATGGCCGCAAGAGTCTAGCACCATGGAGAGTGTCATGATTGGCATTCTGTTGAGGCAATCAACGACGTTATTGGTGCTTCATGTTTTATACTTGATGTTGAGGTGGAATTGTTGCAAGTATGTGGACCACTTTTGATGGAAGTCATTCTGCAATTTTCCCTGTGTCTACATGAACTGCAGTGGCTTATGATTAGTGCGGATGATTGTCTCCTTCCCAAGAATGTAATGTCTCCACTGGCGACATGCTTGCACAATAGAGTACATTTCTTTGTCGTGAGTAGGGTACTTACGGATAGTATCTGACAGTGTCTCACTATGATAGGCCAGGGGGTGCTCGTGCTAAGTGAGAACGACACCCACAGCAAAGTCTAAAGCATTTGTCTTGATCTCAAAGGGATGTTGCAGGTCTGGTAGTGAAAGTATTGGGGCTGAGCACAAGCACTACTTCAAATCATCGAACGCTTGTTGTTGGGACCGGCCCCACACAAATTTTTCCTTACCACCACCCCTATTTATTTGGCTAAGGGCCCATGCAATATGGGAGAAACCCAACACGAACCTACGGTAGAAATTAGCAAGTACCAAGAAGCTTCGAAGCTCAGTGAGTGTTGTTGGGGCTATCCAATCACGGATGACTTGGATCTTGGATGGATCCACATGTACGCCATGTTGATCAATGATGTAGCCCAGGTAATGGACCTTGTCCATGTCAAAGGAGCATTTTTCCAAGTTGGTGTATAGCTTGTGCTGTCGTAGGGTGTGAAGAACCTACTGAATATGTTGCAAGTGTTCGACCCAAGTCTTGATGTAAATTAGAATGTCATCCAAATACACCACTACAAAATTATTAGTGAATGGTCGCAGGATATCATCCATCATCCTCATGAAAGTGGCTGGAGCATTTGTCAAACCAAAGGGCATGACCAACCATTCAAAAAGTCCTTCCTTTGACTTGAAGGTGGTCTTCCATACATATGTCTGTTCTATCGGGACTTGGTGGTAGCCAGACTTCAGATCATTCTTACTGAAGTATTTGGCCCACATGAGTTGATCAAGGAGGTAATCAATTCGAGGAATCGGGTACCAGTTTCTGACAGTGATTTTATTCAGAGCCCGGTAATAAATACAGAGTCACTAGGTTCCATCTTTCTTCTATACCAGCACGATTGGGCTCCCGCAAGGTGATGAGTTGGGGCGGATGTGCCCCTTATGGAGCAGTTCTTGGATCTATCACTTGATCTCTTCATTCTCTAATAAAGAGTGACAATAGACTGGCCCATTAGGTAGTGGTACATCGGGGGTCAGATCAATGGGTTGCTTGACTTAGCAATGCAAAGGTACCCCTATAGGTGAGGAGAAGATAACTGAGTATTCTTCCATGACCTTATCTACTTGCTTCTGTTGTGTGGAGAGTTTGGCTGTAGAGACCCTAGATGTGGCTGCAATCTTTCGCTTATTCTGAGAGAAAATCATGAAGAAGACAAACTTCCCTGTCAAAGAGATGACCTTCCTGAATTGCTTAGCAAAGATCAAGGAAATAGCACTAGATGGGACTGCCTCGAGTATCCTGTACAATTTTCTGTTCAAAGTAATAATAACACTACAAGGCCTAGACTCATATACAGCATGATGTTTCCATAAATAAGGTTGGCCCAAAAGAACATCACAAACTTCAAGAGGAGCAACATCACACAATACCTCATCTTTGAAGGGCTTGATGTCGTACGACAACCGGCACTGTTGGTTGATGTGGAGATCGCTTCCTTGTGGAGCCATCCAATGGTGTAGGGTTGTGGGTGTGACATTGTTGGTAGGGCCACCCACTTGATGACCTCTGTTGAGACGAGGTTCTTCTAGATACCACTATCAACGATGAAGTGCAGCGAGGTTCCTTTTACCCACGTCTATGAATGGAATAGGTGCTCTCCTTCTTCTAGCTTGTCTGGTTCACCAGGATGGAGCTTGGTGGTAGTAACAGTGGCACTGGGTTCTACGTCAATGATCCATCTTCCCCTTTCTAGTTTTGTCTCAGAGTTAGAATCCACATCTGATTCAGAGGCTTTCACTTCAGCCACAAGTGACTTCTTTGAGCAGCAGTCAGCAGTGTTATGCTAAGGGCTCTTATGGAAGTCGCACCACTTCTCGATATCTTTCTTTGTCTTTTATGTGTCCTTCTTTGCTTGCGGCTTGTACTAGTTGTCCTAATACTTTCCATATTTTCTCTTTCCTTTGTTTGGTGGGTTGGGGCCACCCTTTCCTCGATTTTGTTGTCAGGGGTTCCTAGGCCCAAATTGTCACGCCTTTTGTTTGCACTTCTGCTCTATTTTGAGGGCATATCAGTAGGTCGTGCCCAAGGATAAGATGTCCAGAAATTCCATTTCAATATGGATGTATCTATGCAAAGCACCATGATACGTGAGTAATAGATGTCACTCCAAATATTTGATACCCAACGTGGTGCACAAGGTATGGAAGATATTTGTGAAATCTGGCACTGCTTGGTCTCTTTCTTGCCGCAGTGTGGTCCATTTGGTATACAGGTCATCATAACTTCCAAAAAGGTATTATTATTCCTTAATAGCATCCCTGAAGGATTCCCAGGTGGTCGTGACTGAAAATAATGAGGTTTCCTCTGTTTCCTTTTTCTCACAGAAAGTTTCCCACCAATCTTTGACATGGGGAACGACTTTGAGGAGTGCAAAAGTAATATTTTCTCTATTAAAAAATTTATGAACAGAAAAATACCCTTCTAGTAGATTCAACAACTTGTCTACAGCATCTGTGTCTATATGACCTTCAAATATAGGAATATCAAAGTTTACTGGTACCTTGAAGTGGGCGGTGCCTCCATTTGAAGAAGATGTGTCGTTTGTTGGTAGTTGCCGAAGGATTTGCGCGAAACTATCCATCATCTCGTTCCTCTGTTGCGTGAGGGATTCCTCAATCAATAGTTTGAAAGGATCTCCTATCCCATCATCTTTCTTTTCTCCTACCATGGGAGGTTTCTTGGGCATGTGAGAGCTTCTGTCCTCAAGAGAAACAAGCTTGAGACCCAATTCTTTGTACTCCGACCTCGTTGGGGACATGCATCAATATGATAAGGAGCAGACCGCTCTGATACCATCGATCAGTATTTTATGAGTAGAACGAAATGAATACATATTATTAACAGGTTCTTAACACAAAATAATAGAGATATAGTAAAACTGGTTTTCTATTCAATAACGAAATAAGATGAAACTGTAAAATGCAGCAGAAACAAGCTTGTTGGAATGGTGGCGGCTTATCTCTGAGAAGAGATGTGATGGCAGCACACATTCATAAGAAGCAGGTTACAATGAGGCTCTGAAGACCTTTTTACAATAAGAAAGAATTCAAAAAACCCTAGACATCTAAAAACCTAACCCTAGGAGATGAAGCGCCAAAAGTCATGTGAGCCCTGTTTGGGTAAGTTAGTACATCAACTTCCAGGGGTCGTAACTTTTGCATGCGATATTTGTTTTAGGTGTGTGATATCCCATTGGAAATGTATCATAGAGGAGATTCATTTTGGAGGCTCAATCATGCCTTTGGATATCATTGCAAAGATCTATACCAAAAAACCTCCATTTAGGCCCTCAAAATGGCCCCAGAAGTTAAAACTGCTAAAATTAGTAAATTGCCAAAATTGTCAAAAAAACTATTTTGAGCCAGTTGGAAAAGGTGGGTGGCCACAAATATCCATATGGATCATGTTGATGTGATTCTATCCTCATGTTGAATATTTCTAGCTTAGTGTTGATGTTGATGTGGTTCCATCCTTCGTGTTGTGATGATGTTGATACTCCAACCTTCGTGCTATGATGATGTTGATACTCCACCCTTCGTGCTATGATGATATTGTTGCTCCATCCTTTGTGTTGTGATGTTTAAGATGTTTTTGTTGATTATGTTGTATCATCCTCATGTTTTTATTAATGATGATGATGTATTGGTGTTATACTAATTAATTTTAATCAGATGATGTTGATGCCACTTCATCTTCTTGCTAAAAATGATGATGATGACACCATTTGAGCTTCTCGCTGAAGATGTTGATGATATTACTTTAGCCTCATGCTAAAGAAGAAAAATATGTTACTTTAGCCTCATGCTAAATATGATGATGATGATGATGTTACTCTAGCCTCATGTTGATGAGGATGATGATGCTACTCCAGCTCCATGTTGTGAATGATGATGATGAGAAAAACTTTTGATGATTTATAGATGTGTCAATCAGTATTACAGATGTTGTTGATGTTGATGCCCTCTTTCTCTCTCCTGATGATGTTGTAAAACACCCTTCTTGTTAAGGGGGAGTGTTGAAATATTGTAACTGCAAAGAGTATTCTATTTATTATTGAGTCATTATTCATTATATCAATCCCCTTTTGTGGATTGATCATGTTGGACATTGTAATTGACCAAATCCCCTTTTGTGGATTGGTCAAACCCTAATTTTATTATGCACATTAATAATTCATCCCCCAGGCCTAATAAAAGTGGTTTTTGTAATTTTAAACCTGTGAAGTAAAGCAATGTGTATAGATTCTTACACAAAACAGAATTTAATCAATGTCTCATACACATAGTACACAGAGATTTTATACTGGAAACCCTCAACCGAGAAAACCTTTCTTATATTCATTATATCGAATTTCACCATTCACCATACAATATATAAAAAAATTTTAGGTATTCCTTAGATACCAAAACCCTAATCCCTTAATCTGGGATTAATTTAGAAAACCGCTAAAAATAGAAAAAAACGCCCCAAAAAACATTTTGGGGCGCTGCCCTGAACTTTGCACGTAACCAAGGGGGCATACCTGCCCCCCCCTAGGACCCCCCTAGGAAAGCGCTCGGTGCACATGACACAAAGAGAACTACTACATGGGATCGTCAGACACAATTGTAGAATCTTATGTGCCCACACACACACATGCAAAGAATATAACACATACCCAACATTCTTCCACTTGTTGTTTTCTTTGCATCCATGGGTCCACAAGATTATATATGGTCAAAAATCTAGGGCATCAATGCCCATTGTTACTCTACACCAGGGGAACTTTGTTTTGCTCACAAACTTTGTCAATGAATCTACAACATTCTTCAAAGTGTCAACCTTTTCCAGCAACACCTTCTT
>CBVK0100097781.1:0-30967 GCA_900067695.1 Picea abies
AAAATCCTCAGAAAAAGTACTCAACGCCTTGAAAAAGAGATAATTTCAGATAATAAGCCTCTTCAAGGGGGCAACCTCCTTTTACCCCACTTAAATGTTCAAGTACAAAATGATTCAAAATGAGAATGTCTCCTTGGTATATATAGGAGACTAGGAGGTATAATTACAACTAATGGCCTAAATTCAACATAAATAAAATAACATTACTAATATAATATGCCCCAATTAAGGGGTAATGAGCCAATATTAGGGCTTAACAGAAATACACCGAGTTTACAACAACAAATAACAGTAAAAGAACTCAACATATAAACATGAAATGGGTGCAAACAAACCTCCTCTATTTGTGTGACAAAGACCCCAACAAATCAGACTACAAAATTTGCACTCAAGTTAGTAAAATGACCCATAACATTATAAAGTCACTTTTATACTTAAAAATTAAAAGACCCAACTTTATAAAAACACTTTATAAAGTTGATTTATAACAATATATTATAAATTCACTAGGGAGAAAGTGTGCTCGGTCACTTCTGCATGTTGGGCATCACCAATGCAAAAGTACCTCTGAGCTACCAATTATAACACTACATCTTAGCGAGAGAGGTACTTCTAGTATCATAACCATAATTTGTCTCCAACTCATCAACTGCCATAGCTGCTCCCTCTGTACTAGAATCCTTTTCTACCTCTAAATAGGAAGCCACTACTCCTACTGCATTGGAAGCCTCTACTGCTACCTCTGTTGATCCATGAACTGAAGACATGATCCTAGGAGACTTCACTCTCTCCTGAGAATCCATATGTGCTGACTCATGCCTACTGAATCCTCTGAGAGTCCCGGAAGAGGACTAAGTCCCGAATATCAACTCTCTCTCCCATGATTCTCACCTTCCATTTCAGGTAGTTGGAGATCCCCTCCAACCTATCTTCATACCTTATGATGGAAGTCATCTTTGTCCACCTGAAAAATTACTCTCTTTCCCCGCCTTCAAGCAAAGATTTCAAAAAATCACTTGCTATCCCAAGTGCCAAACTGTCCACTGAACTTCAGAGCACCTTCTCTGATACCATGTTGAAATTATCTTAGAAAACCAATATAACATTCACTGATTTCAAATTCATATCAAGTTTCAATAGTAAAGCATAAAAACCTAATAAAGAACCGTGCTTAATGAGAAGAAATATTAATGTCATATATATGATATTGAAAACTAGAACGAAAAATAACTAAACAGTAGACAAATTCTTCATATTTGGCACAATAATTCTGGGTAACGTCTCTTAAAGAAAAAACACATGAAATATATGACAAATTTAAGGAGATTTCTTTATTGAACTCATAGAGAAATACAAAGAGTTAAAAATAGAAACTATTAGTAAAAGAACTCAACATATAAACATGAAATGGGTTCCAACAGATCTCCTCTGTTTGCATTCCAAAGACCCCAGCAACTCAGACGACAAAATCTACACTCAAATTTTGCTAAACAGGTCTACAAGCTGCCTTCTCACAAACAACAAACATTCCTTGATTTTTGTGCATTCAAACTGCACTTTTCAGTACTAATTTGACACAACTAGACACCCAGAAAATTGTGCCAAGCCTTTTCCTCGATTTCTATGTCTAAATGTTGTTGTACAACCCTCAAAACAATGCGGTATGACCTCATTTATGTTTGCTGATGCATTTCTAGGATTGCATGCCAACTTCCTCCTAGAAATTTTCACCCTCCGCTAGTTGTACGAACTCCTCAATGTCTGGGGAAGTGCACCCTCCCCTTGCTATCACTCCTTTCTACTTCTGAGCTCAATCTCACTTGGTCTCTCTGAATGACCCTTCAACTTCCTCACCAATCTTTCCTCAAAGTGTGTGCCCATTTCTCTCTCATGAGTTTCCTTTATCTATTTTTGAAATGTAATTTCCCTAACCCTTGGTCTTTGAATGCGATTGACAGTAAAGATTAAATATTTCCCTCATGAGATCAATGATCATGACTTAATCATTCATTGAGGTCACTTAATTCACTAAAGTGACCCATAACATTATAATGTCACTGTTACAATTAAAAATTAAAAGACCCAACTTTATAAAAACAATTTATAAAGTTACTTTATAAAAACATATTATAAATTCACTAGGGAGAAAGTGTGCTCGGTCACTTTCGCATGTTGGGAGCCACCAGTGCATAAGTACCTCCGAGCTACCAATTCTAATAGTAAGTTGGAGTCATGAGAAAGAAAATCAAATTCCATCCTTGTTATCATCTCTGCAAGTAAATACCTTGGCCAACTTAACTCATCATGGAAATAATATGGTAAGGGAAAACTAAACTTAAGTAAGAATGCATTAAATCATCATGGAATTGCGATGGTAAGGGAAACACTAAGAGAAGCACCCTTGTTGAAAATTATTTGAAAGACTTGAAAGGGAGGATAATTCTCCATGCTCTCCTCCATCAGAGAAACTAGGCTTCATGTAGAAGGGAATATTATCGTACATCAAATTACTTCTTCAACATTTGAAAGGATTTTGAGAGACTATGATATGAACATGAATTCACCGACTATCTAACAAGGAGAATTTGTCATGTATGATATCACCTCATAAAGTACCCCAACAGAGCCATAAAAAAATCATTACATCCATTCAAAATCACCTGTGGCTCATGTACAAATGTTATAGAAGTAACTCTTGGGTTCAGAAAAGGTAGAAATGATAACTATGAGAATAATATACGAAAGGAATATGAACAAAGAACCATGAGAATAGACCCAACTTCATGGAATGTTTCTCTAGGAGGAGATAATATTCTTAAGTTCTCCCGAATATTTGAGGGGCTTCACTTGTTTTCACAAAGTGGTAGAAATGTTTTCTCTACGAGTTTGAGATACAAAACTTCAAGGTGAGGAATTCCACAATTCATCCTAAGGAATTTCTACACCAATTGGTCAATATTTGGATGAAACATAGAAATCAATGGAAAATGTTGCGGCTGATGGTTTTCTTCTTCTCTAGTTTTGAAATATGAATGGTTAATTCTTCCAACCAACATAATTCCATGTGGTTGGGATACCACAAAGGGTCTAGGTTGAAGCATAGAAGGATCCATACTAAATCAATAAAAAATCGAGGATGAATTGCAACCAACTGTAATATTTTTCAACAAGAGGCTATACTTGAAGACCTTCTCAGTAAGGACCTGGTATTTGTTTTGAAATTCATGTTCTATGGATAAGAAATATGGCCAAAATAAAAATACCACTTGTGAAATGGATAGAAAGAAAAGAGTGAATGTGTAATTCATTGTTGTGACTAAGGAAAGATAAGAGAAGGAAAAGTGACATGCAATGAGAAGTTGCTAGAAGTGCATAAAGAAACACAATCATAAATGGAACTTACGATACGATCAAAGAATGATAAAATAACGTATAATGTGTAGAAAATAAAAAATGCAGGAGGATTTGTGTCTCTCATTGGTAAACTCGGGGAAGTGTAAAAAGACAAGAAGGAAAATAAAAATGACCAAGACTTTAACTGTAACCTTGGGCAGTTACAGTTATTGAAAAGACTCACTTGTAACTTATAAAAGAGAGCTTTGTGTAATAGAAAACAAATTTTCCCCCTTGTAACATTTATAGTACTACTATATGATGGAATAAAGAGTAGAAGGAATTTGGCAATTTTAATTGGTCTTCTATTATAAATGGGACTGTTCTACGCATGTAACGAAGTTTTTCAATTTCTTAGATAATGTATCATGTGAACTAATTTTGTGTGTATTATTCAAGTCATTTGAAGTTTACAACTACTAATAGATATAGTGGTAATGTTATAGAGTTGATCTACAACTATTTGTGATGAAATCTATGAGTTTATTGTTTTAATATATGACTGGTTGATATGAACTATTTCTATAATTAGTGATACAAATTTATGTTGCATCTATCTCTTAGTATTTATATTACGTATGAGGTTAGAAGTAATTAGATTAGACATTTTATTTCTCATTAAATTAAACTAGACTTGGTTAGGTAGAATTCTTTGGGGGACAATCCACCGTCTTTTCCCCTTTTTGTTCTCATAAATTTTCATGGAAACCAATCCCTTATACTGGTCGGAAATGCTATTCCAAACGAGAGTGAGTCTAATTGGTACCTACCATCAAGCATTCTCCCGTACTTTCTTAACAAACTATTTTGACTTGTCAACAGAAATGGTGCTAGAAGGAGGGTCAAATAACAAGTTGAGTCTATGGAGTCTTTTGTTTTGTTTTTTAATATACTTACGATGGATCCTTCCCAAACCCCTTTATGGGGATGTGTTTTTGGTTCCATACCTCACAACACTACTAGAAAATAAACTAATATGTTGTTAGAAGTTAAATTTGATAGAGAAGGAGAAACATCCACATTTGAACATACTATTTAGTTCTATTCAAATTGTCTTTCTCACAAAATTAC
Source organism: Picea abies (assembly GCA_900067695.1). Lineage (NCBI taxonomy): Eukaryota > Viridiplantae > Streptophyta > Pinopsida > Pinales > Pinaceae > Picea > Picea abies. The sequence goes on from CBVK0100097781.1 coordinate 4,465, forward strand.
TCATGAAGGTATCATTTTCAAGGTGTTTACTCTCACTTTCCATGGGAAGGTTAAAATGTGGTGCGAAACTATGTTGGCTACATCGATTCACACATGGGAATAGTTTATGCATGTTTTCTTGCATGCATTTGAGCATTATAATTACGAATAATTGTGTGGGGAAATATTACAACTTGAGAGGAAAAGGGATGAATGTTTAGAATACTTCTCTTTGAAGTTTATGCGTCATGTCCATATATTCTTTCTAGATGATTTTCCCTCTGTTAAGGAATGTCTTCTCCTAATAACTTCCTTGGATAGTGAAGAAGATCAAATAAGTATTGGAGAGTCTGATTTACATTTTAAGGCTATTTCACATGTTGTTTCTAATTCACCCACATATGCTACAGATGTACCAGATCTTGGTGAAAAACATATGATTAAACCTCTTCCCATCATTAAATATGATGATAAGAGAAGGCATGATTGTTTGGAACAAACATATGTTTTCCCTCATTATCCCATTTCCTCCCCTCGTTGACAATGGCATAAAAAATCCCTCTTGTGTAGACAAACCTAGTTGAGATTGTTTTACTATTGGCATACCAAGGGGATTATCTATTGATAATGAGACAATTTGGGTGACCTTGATGGTTATCTCAGGGTATCATTGTCTAATTCTCTCTTTTCCATCCTTGCAAGTTGAATAAGAGGTTATGGAAACAAATAATATGAGTTGTCAACATTTGCACCATTTGACAACCAACCCAGAAGTGGAGCACTTTAAAGATAATTTAATCCCTCATGTTCACAGTGTGAACCATTCTCCCTTGAACCTGATAAATGAAATTCAATATGAACCCCTTGAATCCACCAACTTATACCATATTAATGAGCACTCCCCCGATATCATATTTGAATCCTCTAGTTTTCAAAATGTTGGTCATTTGTCCTTACCCCCTAACCATGAGTGTGGATGTACCACGACTAATATTCCTTGTTCATAGTTTCTTGTGAAGTTGGGTATGCAAGATTATTGGCCAATAGAAAAATAATATTAAGACCCTCCAGACATGACACTGCTTTAACTTAGGAACCAACTAGAAACCATGTATATTAACCATAACTGTAACAATGTTGTTGTTTGGAGCGAGGAAAATCATACATACTTTTCTATAGTAATTGAAAATGATGTACAATATTCTGTTTCTAGATATTGTGTTGATTTGTCCCTCTTCTCAGACCATGTAAACATTTGGAATACATTTTAAAAAGTACATATTCTAGAAGGTAAAATTAGAAAATCAGGCCAGTCAACTCGAAGATAAAAGATATGCACACAACACACAAAATTTTCTGAGCAACCAATGACAACCTTATTACATAGAGGGGTAGGTTTTGACTCTAGAGCACTTCCCAACATCAATATTATCCATTGCAAATCAAAACCAACTATGAAGTTGCTCATAAAATTAGTCATACCATTTGAAGGTGCCCCTTGTGGAGATATGCTTTGCCTAGGGAAAACCTTTCTTTTCCTTAATAAATCCGTTTATTATTGTTTGTATCTTGATCTATTCGACAATTTGGTCTTGCAAGAACTCACTGATGATTCTACCCCCTCAAATTTTCCAAGGCCAAAATCTTATCAAGTGCTTGATGGTGGTGATATACATGTAATAGATAAGGAATGTGAAATCTCTTGCCATGAACATAGGATTTTTTTTATCTCATCAACCTTATACATGGGATGAAGGAAATTATATAGCTCATATATATCAGACCATGCCATTTTTGGTAACAAATCTATCTCTGGTTAATGGGGAATCTTGTAATCGAAGGAATCAATAGGATGAGAACGATAACACTACTAACCATCACCATATTCCTAATGATATTCTTTACACAGTGGTGGGAGATACTTCATATAAAATAGATGATGTATTTCAAATATCCGATCAGGTAAAATGCACTTCAGCCTACGTCGACGATTATGTCAGGTCCTTGTTGTTTTATCTCGTTTTCTGGGATCCATCATAACCTCACTGTTGAAACTCTCTCACAATATTATTTTCTAGAATATTTCCTGCACGATCCTCATTTGATATGTTATTTCCTCATGATATCCCTCCGCCGAAACTCTAACACTCATGATAGGTTTTGTGATAGAATTGAAACATAGATGGAGGGGTCTTACCTAAATAGATTTCCCATGAATTATAACAATGTTATTTTTTTCATGATGAGGAGAGGTTTGCTTGATTTAATATGGAATATTTGTCATATGTTATTTCTCCATGATTGGATACTAATTTTGAATGAACATCTTATTGTAGGATTGCGGTTACATAAGGATACATTGGTATTATAATTTCACATAACATATTTCTAGCCAGTGTAGTATAGGATAGGGGTAGAGTAGAATTATTTCTGTTTCCTTACATATATATTGTCATTATATTTATTTTTGGCCTTCAACAATTTCAATTTTGAAGGGTTAGTGGTGGTAAAAGGATGCATCACTCTGCGCATAAATATGCCCCATACATGTAGACCTTTGTTGTTGATTTTCATGAATTCAGTTGTAGGTTGATTCATTGACCCTCAATTAGGTTCTTGGCTCATAGTCTGTAATTGGTTTTTCTTTTTCCTTTGTTTTCAATACCATTGACTCATTACTACATTGGGCCAATTTTCCAACAATTTACCGATGCAGTTTCGTTGCCACATTGTCTCAAGTACGAAGAAGGATACAACCCGTTGTTTGTCGCATCACATATGACAATAAACATTTCATCACAATATAGACACAAACATTCATTGTACCATCAACCTTTGTATGTTTGAAAACCAACTAAGAGCAACTAACCTACGAAAAATGTGCATCACAATCAACCAATGTACACATCCATTATCATGGTAGCTTCTTCATAATATCAAACAATGTTTGTCGCCATTATGTTGTACCACCATCCTGAATCCAACACATTTTTGTTGCTAGTGAGTCATAAGAGAGACTAACCTACAATGAAGATGGATTGCAATGGACCAATGTCCACAAATATTTTCATCGTACGTTCATTGTATGATTGACCAATATTCATCAGAAATCCGTTGGATGATCGACCAATATTCTTCGAAAGTGCGTCGGACGTTCAACCATTTATTTTCATAAGATCATCTAATATTCATCGAAACATTGAAAATATACCGATTCTCTTGTTGTGTTTCCAACGGGGTTAGATTCAAATGACTATGTTCCTTTTGTCGAAAAAGTGATGAATAATTCGTCGATGGTCCGACGATGGGTTTATTAATATAAAAAAAATTAATTTGTATCATGCCACGTTGAGCTAGGATTTGAACCAACACTTCTCCCTTTCCGATGGACTTGAAAAATATTGAAGTCTAGAATAATATCAAATCTGGTCTATGGAGTGACCTTGCAATTGGGATGATCCAGGTGGATATCAGTGTCCACCCACCTTTTCTAGTTGGCTCAAAACAACTTTCTGACAATTTTCGTAATTTATTATTTTGAGTAGTTTTTTCGGTCCTGAACTTCTGGAGCCATTTTGAGGCCCTACATGACGTTTTTTTGGGTATGTTGTAGCTGGGAAATTTCACCATGAAATTTTTGGCAACTGTTGTATCCCTCTGATAGATCTTCCCAATGGGCTATCGTACGCCTAAAATGAAGATCGTTTGGAAAAGTTACAACCCTGAGACATTGATGTACTAACTTACCCAAACAAGGCCCACATGACTTTTTGCGCTTCATCTCCTAGGGTTAGCTTTTTGGATGTGTTAAGCATCTATTAATAATATGTAGTCATTTCATTCTGCTCATAAAATCTAGATCAGTGGTATCAGAGCGGTCTGCTCCTTGTCATCTTAATGTATGTCCCCAACGAGGTCAGAGTACAAATAATTGGGTCTCGAGCTTGTTTCTTTTGAGGAGCAAAACTCTCACACACCCAAGCGACCTCTCATGGAAGGAGAAAACAAATATGATGGGACATGAGATCCTTTCAAAATGTTTCTTGAGGAATCCCTCACATAACAGAGGAACGAGATGATGGATAGTTTCGCGTAAATCCTTCGACGACTACCAACAAGCGTCACATCTTCTTTGAGCGGAGGCATCGCCCCCTTCAAGGTAGAAATAAACTTCGATATTCCTGTATTTGAAGGTCAGATAGACATAGATGGTGTAGACAAGTGGTTGAATCTACTAGAAGGGTATTTTTCTGTCCATAACTTTTTGAATAGAGAAGATATTACTTTTTTTCTCCTCAAAGCTGTTCCCCATGTCAAAGATTGGTGGGAAAATTTCTATGAGCAAAAGGAAACAGAGGAACCCTTGTTATTTATAGTCACAACCACCTGTGAATCCTTCAGGGATGATATTAAGGAACAATACTACCCTGTTGGAAGTTATGATGACTTGTATACCAAATGGACCACACTGTGGCAAGAAAGAGGCCAAGCAGTGCAAGAGTTCAAAAATATCTTCCATACCTTGCGCACCAAGCTGGGTATCACAGATTCAGAGTGACATCTGGTGATGAAATATCATGGTTCTCTACATAGATACATCCATATTTAAATGGAATTTTTGGACATCTTGTCCTTGGGCGCGACCTACCGATATGCCGTCAAAATCGAGCAGAAGCTCAAACAAAAGACACGACAATTTGGGCCCAGGAACCCCTCACAACAAAAGAGAGGAAAGGGTGGCCCCAACCCATAGAACAAAGGACAAAGAAAAGATGGAAAGTATCAGGAAAACCATTCCAAGCCGCAAGCAAAGAGGGACATCAGAAAGACAAAGAAAGATACTAGGAAGTGGTGCAAATTCCATAAGAGCCCTTGGCATAACACTACTGACTACTGCTCAAAGAAGTCATTGGTGGCCAAAGTGAAAGCCTCTGAATCAGATGTGGGTTATAACTCGAGTCAGAACCAGAAAGGGGAAGATGGATCATTGATGCAAAACCCAGTTCCACCATTTCTACCACCAAGCTCCAGCCTGATGAACTAGAAGAGCCAGAAGAAGGAGAGTGCCTCTTTCATTCACAGATGTGGGTAAAAGGAACCCTGCTTCACTTCATCCTTGATAGCGGTAGCCAGAAGAACCTCATCTCAGCAGAGGTTGTCAAGCAACTGGCCCTATCGACAACACCGCACCCACAACCCTACACCATTGGATGGCTCTACCAAGGAAGTGATCTCCGCGTCAAACAAAATTTTCGATTGTCATACGACATCAAGCCCTTCAAAGACGAGGTATTGTCTGATGTTTCTCCTCTCGAAGTTTGTAATTTTATTTTGGGCCAACCTTATTTATGTAAACGTCATGCTGTATATGAGTCTAGGCCTCGTAGTGTTATTATTACTTTGAACAAGAAATTGTACAGGATACCCGAGGTAGTCCCACCTAGTTCTATTTCCTTGATCTCTACCAAGTAATGCAGGAAGGTCATCTCTCAAACGAGGAAGTTTGTATTCTTCGTGGTTCACTCTTAGAATGAGCGAAAGATCAAAGACACATCCAGGGTCTCTGCAACTGACCTCTCCACATAGCATAAGCAAGTAGATAAGGTCATCAAAGAATACTCAAATATCTTCTCCTCGCCTACTGGGGTACCTCTGCACTGTCAGGTCAAGAACCACATCGATCTGACCCCCGATGCACAGCTTCCCAATGGGACAGTCTCTCGACACTCTATGTTAGAGAATGATGAGATAAAGAAACAGATCCAATAACTACTCAACAAGGGGCACATCCGTCCCAGCTCATCACCTTGCATGAGCCCAATCATGCTAGTACAGAAGAAATATGGAACCTGGTGAGTTTGCATTGATTACCGGGCTCTGAATAAAATCACAGTCAGAAACTGGTACCCAATTCCCCGAATTGATGACCTCCTTGATCAACTCATGGGGGCCAAATACTTTAGTAAGATTGATATGAAGTTTGGCTACCACCAGGTCTCGATAGAACAGACAGATGTATGGAAGACCACCTTCAAGTCAAAGGAAGGCATTTTTGAATGGTTGGTCATGCCCTTTGGTTTGAAAAATGCTCTAGCCAATTTCATGTGAATGATGGACGATATCTTGTGACCATTTACCAATAATTTTATAGTTGTGTATCTAGATGACATTCTCATTTACAACAATTCTTGGGCAGAACACTTGCAACATATTCAACAGGTTCTTCACACCCTGTGGCAACACAAGCTATATGCCAACTTGGAAAAATGCTCCTTCGTCATGGACAGGGTCCATTACTTGGGCTGCATTTTTGATCATCATGGTGTACATGCGGATTCAACAAAGATCCAAGTCATCCATGACTGGCCAGCTCCAACCACACTCACTGAGCTTCAGAGCTTCTTGGGCCTTGCCAATTTCTACCGCAGGTTTGTGTTGGGATTCTCCCATATTGCATGGGCCCTCAGCCAAATAAACAAGGGTGGTGGTAAGGAAAAATTTGCATGGGGATGGTCCCAACAAAAAGCGTTCGATGATTTGAAGCAACGTTTGTGCTAATCCCCAGTACTTTCACTACCAGACCTGCAACAACCCTTTGAGATTGAGACAAATACTTCAGACTATGATGTGGGTGTCATTCTCACTCAGCATGGCCACCCCATGTCTTATGATAGTGAGACACTATCAAATGATTTACGTAAGTACCCTACTTTCGACAAAGAAACGTACTCCATTTTGAAAGCTTGTTTCCAGTGGAGACATTAAAGTCTTGGGAGGGAGACAATCATCCACACTGATCATAAGCCACTTTATTTCATGCAGACACAAGGCAAATTATAGAATGATTGGCATCAAAAGTGGTCCACATACTTGCAACAATTCCACCTCAACATCAAGTATAAAACAAGAATCACCAACTGCATCATTGATTGCCTCAGTAGACCGCCAGTTGCAACACTCTCCACGGTGCTAGACTCTTGCGGCCATGAGACCTCTGGATGGCCCACACACTATGAGATAGATCCAGACTTCACCACCACCTACCAAATGTTGGGTGCAAACACAGTTGTCAATAATTTCCATCTTCAGGATGGGTTGTTGTGTCGTTTGGGCCATATCTACGTTCCATCAAGAGAGTGAGAAAATATGATCTGGGAAGTCCACTACACTCGAGTGGCAGGACACTTTGGCATCGAAAATTTAGTGGTGATGCTACAAAAACATTTATATTGGATGAAACTTTGACAAGAGGTCAACAAGTATATCGAGTCCTGCACTGACTGTGCTATTTCCAAACCGATCACTAAGAAACATGGACTCTATACCCCTCTTCCTACTCTTGACAGGCCATGGGAATCCATCTCAATGGACTACATGTTGGGCCTCTAGTCCACCAAGCAGGGAAATGACTGTGTTTTTTTGGTTGTTGATCGCTTTTCTAAGACGACGATTCTGGTTGCGTGCAAGAAGAACATCACAACAGAAGCCACTGCCAAGATCTTCTTTGAACGAGTCTGGGTACATTTTGGGATCCCACAAACCATTGTCTCAGATCAGGACAGTCTATTTCTCAACACATTTTGGTTGAGCCTTTGGTCACTGCTGGACACCAAGCTCACAAAATCCACTGCCCTCCACCCCCAGACGGATGGCCAAACCAAGGTCGTAAATTGAATGATCATGCATATCCTACGCATGTATAATTCCAAGCACCCTTGCACATGGGATGAGTGTCTTCCTTATGTCCAACATAGCTACAACCAAGCCCTGCATAGCTCAACCGGCCACAACCCCTTTCAGTGGGGTTGGGATTCCAACCATTGGGTCCCATAGATGTTGCACTTCTCCTTGCAGTCACCTCAGCCGACTTATCTCCTGCTCCAACTGAAGAAAAAAAATCCAGCCGGTTCATTGAGCGGATCCAACACATTTGCCAATAGGTTCATGATATCCTACAAAATTCCAATGACAATTACAAGTAGTGCCATGATAAACATCGAGTGCCACATAAGTTTCAGATGGGCGACAAAGTTTGGTTGCACTTGCAGAAAGAACACCTTACAAGACCCCATCGGAAGCTTCACCCACTCCATTATGGGCTGTACACCATCACCAAGTTTGTGGGGGATAATGATTTTGATCTCAACATTCCTCCTTTCCTTTTTCTGCACCCAGTGTTCAACATGGACCTCCTTCGGCCTTATTTCCCACTATTATTGGACACCTAAGACGTAGCAGAACAACTGACACCAACAGAGCTCAACCTCGATTGCATACAACAGGAATCCAATGATCATATTGTGGACACAAATATCAAGGGCACTCAACAACAAAGGATCCAACTTTATCGAGTCATCAAAGTAGGGCAACTCCTACACCAAGGCAAGTGGCTCACCCGGAGCCAAATTTAGTAGAAATTTCCTCATCTAATGGGGGAACTCAATGCAATGGAGACCATTTCTTCCTAAGAAGGGAGGATTGATCTAGGTGGATATCGGTGGCCACCAACCTTTTCTAGTTGGCTCAAAACAGTTTTCTAGCAATTTTTGTAATTTACTATTTTTAGCATTTTTTTGGGTCCTGAATTTCCAGAGCCGTTTTAAGGCCCTAAACGACGTTTTTTTGGTTATGTTGCATCGACATGATTTATCATGAAATTTTCGGCAACTTTTGTATTCCTCGGATAAATATTTCCAACGAGCTTTCGTACGCCTAAAACGAATATTGTATGCAAAATTTATGACCCCGAGAAGTTGATGTAGTGACTTACCCAAACAGGGCCCACATGACTTTTGGCGCTTCATCTTCTAGGGTTAGCTTTTTGGATGTATAGGGTTTTTGAAACTCCTGTTTATTGTAAAAAGGACTTCATAGCCTCATTGTAATTATCTTCTTGCGAATGAGCGCAACCGTCACATCTCTCCTGAGAGATAAGTTGCCACCATTCCAACAAGCTTGTTTTCCGCTGCATTTTACAGTTTCAGCTTATTTCCTTATTGAATAGAAAACCAATTTTATTGTATCTCTGTTATTCTGTGCTAAGCATCTATTAATAATATGTAGTCATTTCATTCTTCTCATAAAATCTGGATCAGTGGTATCAGAGCGGTCTTCTCCTTGTCGTCTTAATGCATGTCCCCAACGAGGTCAGAGTACAAATAATTGGGTCTCGAGCTTGTTTCTCTTGAGGACCAAAGCTCTCGCATGCCCAAGCGACCTCTCATGGAATGAGAAAACAAATATGATGGGATAGGAGATCCTTTCAAAATGTTTCTTGAGGAATCCCTCACACAACAAAGGAATGAGATGATGGATAGTTTCATGTAAATCCTTCGGTGACTACCAACAAGAGTCGCATCTTCTTCGATCGGAGGCACCACCCCCTTCAAGGTAGAAATAAAATTTGATATTCCTATATTTTAAGGTTAGATAGACGCAGATAGTGTAGACAAGTGGTTGAATCTACTAGAAGGGTATTTTTTTGTCCATAACATTTCAAATAGAGAAAATATTACTTTTGCGCTCCTCAACATGTCAAAGATTGGTGGGAAACTTTCTGTGAGCAAAAGGAAATAGAGGACCCTTGTTATTTACAGTCACGACCACTTGGGAATACTTCAGGGATGCTATTAAGGAACAATACTACCTTGTTGGAAGTTATGACTACTTGTATACCAAATGGACCACACTGCGACAAGAAAGAGACCAAGTAGTGCCAGAGTTCAAAAATATCTTCCATACCTTGCACATCAAACTGGGTATCAAAGATTCAGAGTGACATATGGTGTTGAAATATTTTGGTTCTCTGCATAGATACATCCATACTAAAACGAAATTTCTGGACATCTCATCCTTGGGCGTGACCTACCGATATGTCGTCAAAATTGAGCAGAAGCTCAAACAAAAGACGTGACAATTTGGGCACGGGAACCCCTCACAACAAAAGACAAGAAAGGGTGGCCCCAACCCATAGAACAAAGGACAGAGAAAAGATGGAAAGTATCAGGACAACCAGTACAAGCTGCAAGCAAAGAGGAACACTGGAAAGACAAAGAGAGATACCAGGAAGTGGTGCAACTTCCATAAGAGCCATTGGAATAACACTCCTGACTACTTCTCAAAGCAGTCATTGGTGGCCGAAGTGAAATCCTATGAATCAGATGCGGGTTCTAACTCTGAGTCAGAACCAGAGAGGGGAAGATGTATCATTGACGTGGAACCTAGTGCCACCATTGCTACCACCAAGCTCCAGCCTGATGAACCAGTCGAGCCAGAAGAAGGAGAGCATCTCTTCCATTCACAGATGTGGGTAAAAGACACCCTGCTACACTTCATCATTGATAGCAGTAGCTAGAAGAACCTCATCTCAGTAGAGGTTGTCAAGCGGCTGGCCCTACTGATAACACCGCACCCACAACCCTACACCATTGGATGGTTCCATCAAGGAAGCGATCTCCGCGTCAGCCAATAGTGCCGATTGTCGTACGACATCAAACCCTTCAAAGATGATTTATTGTGTGATGTTTCTCCTCTCGAAGTTTGTAATTTTCTTTTGGTCCAACCTTATTTATGTGAAGGTCATGTTGTATATGAGTCTAGGCCTCATAGTGTTATTATTACTTTGAACAGGAAATTGTACAAGATACCCAAGGCAATCCCACCTAGTGCTATTTCTTTGATCTTTGCCAAGTAATGCAGGAAGGTCATCTCTCAAATGGGGAAGTTTGTCTTCTTTGTGATTCTCTCTTGGAATGAGCGAAAGATCATAGCCACATCTAGGGTCTCTGCTACCAACCTCTCCACATAGCAGAAGTAAGTAGATAAGGTCATCAAAGAATACTCAGATATCTTCTCCTCACCTATTGGGGTACCTCTACACTGTCAGTTCAAGCAACCCATTGATTTGACCCCCGGTGCACCACTTCCCAATGGGACAGTCTATCACCACTCTATGTTAGAGAATGAGGAGATCAAGCAACAGATCCAACAACTACTCCACAAGGGGCACATCCATCCCATCTCATCACCTTGCATGATCCCAATCATGATAGTACAAAAGAAAGATGGAACTTGGTGACTTTGCATTGATTACCGGGCTCAGAATAAAATCACAGTTAGAAACTGGTACCCAATTCCCCAAATTGATGACCTCCTTGATCAACTCATGGGGGCCAAATACTTCAGTAAGATTGATATGAAGTCTGGCTACCACTAGGTCCTGATAGAATAGACAGATGTATGGAAGACCACCTTCAAGTCAAAGGAAGGCCTTTTTGAATGGTTGGTCATGCCCTTTGGTTTGAAAAATGCTCCAGCCAATTTCATGTGGATGATGGACGATATCTTGCGACCATTCACCAATAATTTTGTAGTGGTGTATCTAGATGACATTCTCATTTACAACAAGTCTTGGGAAGAACACTTGCAACATATTCAACAGGTTTTGGACACCTTACGACAGCACAAGTTATATGTCAACTTGGAAAAATGCTTCTTCATCATGGACAAGGTCCATTACCTAGGCTGCATTTTTTATCAACATGGCGTACATGTGAATCCAGCCAAGATCCAAGTCATCCATGACTGGCCAACCCCAACCACACTCACTGAGCTTCAGAGCTTCTTGGGCCTTGCCAATTTCTACCGTAGGTTCGTGTTGGGATTCTCCCATATTGCATGGGTCCTCAACCAAATAACCAGGGGTGGTGGTAAGGAAACATTTGCATGGGGATGGTCCCAAAAACAAGTGTTTGATGATTTGAAGCAGCATTTGTGCTCATCCACAATACTTTCACTACCGGACCTGCAACAACCCTTTGAGATCGAGACATATGGTTCAGACTATGATGTGGGCACCGTTCTCACTCAGCATGGCCACCCCGTGTCCTATGATACTGAGACACTATCAGATGCTTTACGTAAGTACCCTACTTATGACAAAGAAATGTACTCCATTGTGAAAGCCTGCCACCAGTGGAGACATTAAATTCTTGGGAGGGAGATAGTAATCCACACTAATCATAAGCCATTGTAGTTCATGTAGACACAAGGAAAATTACAAAATGATCACCTTCAAAAGTGGTCCACATACCTACAACAATTCCACCTCAACATCAAGTATAAAACAGGAAGCACCAACTGCATCGCTGATTGCCTCAGTAGACCACCAGTCATGACACTCGCCACGGTGCTAGTCTCTTACGGCCATGAGACCTCTGGATGACCCTAACACTATGAGATAGACCCGAACTTTGCCACCACCTACCAAGTGTTGGGTGAAAACACAGTTGTCAATAATTTCCATCTTTAGGATGGGTTGTTGTGTCATTTGGGCCATATTTGCATTGCATCAAGCGAGCGAGCGAAGCTGATCTGAGAAGCCCACTACAGTCGAGTGGCATGACACTTCGACGTCGAAAAGATAGTGGTGATGCTACATAAACATTTCTATTGGTTGAAACTTCGACAGGAGGTCAGCAAGTATATCGAGTCCTACACTGACTGCGCTATTTCCAAACCGACCACTAAGAAACATGGACTCTGCACCCCTCTTCCTACTCTTGACAGGCCATGGGAATCCATCTGAATGGAATAAATGTTAGGCCTCGCATCCACAAGCAGGGAAATGAATGTGTTTTTGTGGTTTTTGATCACTTTTCTAAGATGACGATTCTGGTTTCCTGCAAGAAGAACATCTCAATAGAAGCCACTACCAAGATCTTCTTTGAATGAGTATGGATACATTTTGGGATCCCACAAACCATTGTCTCAGATTGGGATAGTCGATTTCTCAGCACATTTTGGTCAAGCCATTTGTCACTGCTGGACACCAAGCTCACAAAATCCACGGCCCTCCACCCCCAGATGGATGGCCAAACTGAGGTCGTAAATTGAATGATCGTGCATATTCTGCGCATGTATAATTCCAAGCACCCTCGCACATGGAATGAGAGTCTTCCCTATGTCCAACATAGCTACAATCGAGCCCTGCATAGCTCAACCGACCATAACCCCTTTCAGGTGGGGTTGGGATTCCAACCATTGGGTCCCATAGATGTTTCACTTTCCCTTGCGGTCACCTCGGCCAACTCATCTCCTGCTCCAACTGAAGCGAAAAATCCACCTGGTTCATTGGGCAGATCCAATACATATGCCAATAGGTTCATGATATCCTACAAAATTCCAATGACAAGTACAAGCAACGCCATGATAAACATTGGGTGCCACATAAGTTTCATGTGGGTGGCAAAGTTTGGTTGCACTTGCAGAAAGAACACCTTATAGGACCCCATAGGAATCTTTTCCCACTTCGTTATGGGCCGTACACCATCACCAAGGCTGTGGGGGATAATTATTTTGATCTCAACATTCCTCCTTTCCTTGTCCTGCACCCAGTGTTCAATGTGGACCTCCTTCGGCCTTATTTCCCACCATTATTGGACACCTAAGACGTAGTAGAACAACTGACACCAAAAAATGTGGTGATATGCCTTGATTACAACTATAGTACAACTCTTAAAGAATACTAACTATGAAGAGGGAAAAAAAAATAATTGAGATTAAAATTTAGTTGAAATGCAAAAATGTTAAGAGTCTATAGTGGAAATGGTATAGGGAACATTTTATCATATTAAGATATTCACTAACACCTTTTTATGGGGATACCCAAGGAGACTATAATAAGCGGGTCTTTATAATCTGTTGTTTAACAATATTAGATTCCCTTTCTTCTCAGAGTCCCAAATACTACTTCCAAACAAAATAATAGCAACAATACAAAAAAATATACATATTGTGGCATAGTCTCATGTGGTCATACAATGTTACACAAAGGGCACACTCAAATACAAAAATGTCATCTTTGAACATTAAGAAAGTATCATTATCAGAAAAATTCTAAATGCAATAGAGACCAATGCTCTCTAAATATTTTGTTTTGAAAAAACAAGATGATGCTGATAATAACAACAACTTAGTTTAAAATGACATATAGTTTCTCCAATGAACAAGCTCATTCCTATGGTTTAGTATGGACCATGAATCAACAACATAGCCTCCAAAAACAATATGTATTTAACTCTCTCATAGGAAGAGAGAGAATATATTAGGCTAACATACAACTGATTTAAGAACAATTCTTTTACTCTTATTCTTACAAACCAATTTCTCTCCTTGACACTTGTTATAAAGCCTCTCCAAGACACACTTTTCCTCACAATGAGGAACGTTTCTAAGGTTGTAATAATGAGGGGCGATATACCGACAAAAAATCACTAGTTACAAAAGTAAGATTAACCAACAAAAAAACAAAAAGGAGATAGTATGCACTTATCAGTCTCCTCGAACATTAATGAAGATATAAATGAAATTACTACTTGCCAACACATACTCATTGTATAGGACCCATTTTGTCTTGTGATCAACACAGGTTGAAGGATGCAACTGAACAATCTGTGTATTATAAATCAATATAAACAATCGTAACACATATAACAAAATGCATTAAAACATACATCATAACATGTGCATATGACAGAAGAAAAAAAAATTCACACTTGCAATTAACTTCATAAGATCATGTCAATCAAATATTTTTTCAAACCTAATTATCTTTTAATGTGAGATACTATCCACTCTTCTCTCAATGAGCCACCTGCATGAAATAGATTGTGAGCATTGCCTTCCTTAAATGAAGATAGTACTCGTGACTTTTAAAATTAGTGCTACACAACTTGAGGTTGTATATTGTCATGATGTGAACTAACTGTTGTCTCACATTGTTAGCAAATTTGAGAGCCCTTGTAATTAAAAAAATTTCATAGCACCAATCTAGATCTTCATATGCAAAACTGGTACAATAAAATGTTGGAATCAACCACAAAGAATACAAAAAAAATTAACATATGCATGATCGTGATCCAAGTAATCTTTGGACCAATACCAAGGTTTGTGGTAGGGGAGAAGGGTAAGGTTCAGGTATGGGCACGAGATATCTACCGAATTTAGGGGATTTAATTCATATATACCAATCTTCCTTAGAGTAAAGTTAAGAACTTAATATGAGATACTTCTAGTAGAAACAAGTTAATGCCCAATAGATATTGAGGTAGTAAGGACACTGATATTATATATAAAAAAAGAGACAGCCATGGAAAGAAAAATATACCAAGAAGATTTGCGAGGAAGACTTGGAAAAAATTGAAAAAACATGGGACTTGCAATGTAAGAAGTGGTTCAAAAGTTGGAACATATGGAAGAAATTTTCCTAATCAACAAGAAGGAATTGAAAAATCACATACAAGAGTGTTACAATAAGGTAATTGGAAAACAAACCCCTAGAGGAAGCAACAATATAACACAAACAACTTCAGTTGGGAGAAATTAGAATTTAGGACTACTTGAAGCCTAACATGTTGTGGGAAAAACAAGTTTTGGCGCAAATATGATTTTTCTCACATAGATTAAGATGTGAAATATGAAGATAAGAATAACACACATTGGACATACTATTTGTGTGGAAAAGGAGAGGTGGAGACTGAGCAACCTTTCTGATTACATTGTGAGGCATATAACCACATTAGGAAGGGGGGAAAATTATGGAAACATATTTAGGGGATAACATTCCAAGAATATCATGTAGAGGACATGAACAAAGAAGCCTCAAGGATGATACAAAGAAAATACAATGCTGAAAGCCAATGCTTTTGGGTAAGGAATATTGCCTGCAGAGAGGTGATCAACTCCAAATGAGTAGTCCAAAACTTCTTTGTAGCACACTGTGGTTCTTGCTTCCTTATTGCATTTATTTATTCTTTCATTTGTATGATATTGACTTGTTCCATTGGTTGTAATACTTTTTGTCTCATAGGTCAATTGGTATCATGGATATTTTTCTTCGATTTGAGTTGTTCTAATGCTAAAAGGATGAATTGTTATGAGATGAAGACTATTGCATTAATTTGAGTTGTTTTAATATGTGTTGAAAACAATAAATTTCATATTCATAAGAAAACAAATATTTTTACCAAATAGATTCAATGATTTTGTTTTGTCTATTATATGAGAAGGATAACCTCTTTATTTGGAAATATCCAGTTCATAGGCACAACAAATTCCATGGTTTTGGCTTATGGGTAGAAAAAGGAAAAGAATCACACACCAAGACATAATCCGAAAGTCCTCTATGGTTTGTAATATGTAAGATACCTTACATACTAGAACTACTGAGTGGAGTAGTGGGTCTATGAGTGAGATTTTAATACTAGTTTGCTTGGTTTAGACCACTATTAACGAACAAGTTTGGAGTGTTGGAGGATGGAACTTGAAACTTGCATTCCATGATTTCAACTATTCTCAATAGAAACATGACCAAAATGAAGGGGTACATTTATGCTTGAATTACACATTCCATCTTCAACAAGTGTTACAAAAAACATGATCAAAACGAAGGGGGGGTTTATTCTTGAAATTGTTGAAAATCAAGAATGATAATATAATGTTTCTTGTGGTCATTTTTCATTTAAGGACCAAAAATGGGTTTCTTGAGAAATTACCACATTTGTACTTGTTGTTTATTTCATTTTTCTTCCTTTGAGAAACAACCAATAGTTTTGGCACAAAAAAAACATCCAAAGAGAATGAAAGTGAGGAAGAAACAAATCCTACAAGTAACCTACTTAATGTTAAAAAACTTCATTTCATCCACATTTTCTTGCAAAACTGAGCTATAAAATCAACAAGAAACTTTACACTCAAACTCCCTTGGAACCTAGAGGTTGGAGCATAGATTTTTTCATAGTTGAAGTCTTGGACTGTGCAGGATTTTTAAATCCTTTACACTAAATTATACAGATTTTTGAACGTTGTGACATTAGGTTGGTTTTGAAATTGAAGTTTTCTTTGTTGGTATTTTTCAATTTTTGTGATTTGTATATTGTTTGCATTGTGAAATCCATTATTATGGAAAAAATCCCAATTACCAAATGTTCACAAATCATGAGACCTTGTTGCAATCAAAGACAAATTAGTATCCAATCAAAATAATAATTGGGATCCAAAATAACTTTTGAATCTTGGTACAATGCACTCATCTATAAAGTGGGGTGCGGAGTTGGACAATATGATCAAAGGTTTGGATATTTATTGCAAGTTTAAAAATTAGGGTTAGTCACACGTGTGGTGGTACTTAAGTGGTGTTGGGAAAATTAGCAAATCAAATATGACCAATTTCTTAGCTTAAAGAGGGTATCCTTATTAAAATATTTATCAACAAAGTTGAAACAATGAAGTGATCTAAATTCAATCCTCATTCCAAACTTTGTAAAAAATAAATTGTTGGCAAAGTTTCAAGTTAACAATCAATTTGAGGACAAAAGGACTCAAGAAGGTAAAACAAATACCTTAATGATTTGAATTTCAAGGAATTCCTATAACAAAGAATGCAATTGGATGCAAAGAAAAACAAGCGAGATAGAGATGAAATGAAGAATAAGGGAAGTACAAGAAAATGAGGACTCGAGAAGAAGAGACTTGCTTGCAGATTAGATCAAAGGATGAAGGAGCCATTGAGTTTGTCCACATATGAGAAATGGTTGTTCCTCAAACATGAAAATTTGAAAATGTTGTTAGTGAGTAAAAATACATAAATTTTCTTTGCACAACTCACCCTTTGTAGCTATTTCCTGAACCTAATAATCTCCCCACTAAATATTGGTTTTTCCAATTTGGGTTTCTAGGGTAAACTCTATGTCTTTGTGTGTGATTGAATACTCTGCATTGAGGATGTTTTCTTCTTGTTGTTCTGGTCATGGTTATAAATATCAGGGAGATTGACAGTGAACCAAAATAGAGTAGAACCATTCATTCATTCACTTATGGAATTAGAAATCTAAACTTTTTTTATGAACTTGGTAGTATTGAGCACACAATGCCTTCTTTACTTTAAGCATTGGCGTGTTGTTGATTGGCCTATTGCAAAATATAGTACTATTTTGTCCTGGCATTGGTAATATGTTTGCATATGATAATGACATTTCCACAGATTATCCATATTGGTGAAATGAGTGGGTTATAATTCCCTTGCTTAGGAAAACGTCCTTGTCAAAATGTTTCCTTTGTTAAAAGAGAAAATTTTGAAATATCAGGTGTCTCACATTCTTGTTATTGCAGATTGGGACAAGAGCATAGTTCATCTCTTTTGATTAGGAGTGAAGGTAATTCATATAGATTATTGGGAAGAAGAGAGGCTCACTTCGATGATGGCTTAGCTGCACTAGGAATTGGCGAAAAAAAGAGGGAAAATAGGGGGAAAAGAGGGAGAAAATAGGGGGAAAAGAGGGAGAAAAGAGGGGGAAAAGAGGGGTAAAATGTCATTTAAGAGATCAAGGAAGTAAAGAAACCTTCCATTTATTTTTCAAGGTCCAAC
Source organism: Picea abies (assembly GCA_900067695.1). Classification (NCBI taxonomy): domain Eukaryota; kingdom Viridiplantae; phylum Streptophyta; class Pinopsida; order Pinales; family Pinaceae; genus Picea; species Picea abies. The sequence goes on from CBVK0100097781.1 coordinate 22,868, forward strand.
ACCATTATAGATAAAACCATGTTAAGATCATTGTCCAAGGACCTTTCTCAAGAACCCTTTGGTGTTTTTGAAAATCATACCGAAGATATTAATGCCAAGCTCATGAGGAAAATGAGCTATAATGGCCAAGGGATAAGAAATATAAGAAAAGTTATTGTAAACCCAATTGTTGTTGAACATAGGCCCAAGCATGAAGGCCTAGTTTTTGGTGGACAAGAGGAAGAAAACACAAGTTTTTCTCAAGTTAAGACCACCAAGATAACCTTTGTCAAGGAAAGAGGGACATAAGATGAATCCATTTAAATTGAACGAAAGGTAGTTGAAAATGGAGTGGAAAACAAACCATTCCAATTTGTGAGTAAGATATTGAATGAGGGTAGAAAAGGGATGTTCTACCATCCAAATCTACACCCACTCTTGGGGGATCAAGAAAACAATCTAGCAAGCATAAACACAAAACAAAGAGGTATGGTTGTAGAATTCCTGCAGAAATCCAGACAGATATAGAATTCTAGTTAAATTGAACACATACAATTTGCTGATATTCAAGAGATGAGAGAAATTTTTTTCTCCATTTATCAGAGAATTATATTAATAAAAAATGAATATACATGAGAAACCGTCCTCAAAAGGAAGAGAGGAGGTGAATATATATAATTTCCAACGTAGAAATTCTAGTTAAAAAAGCTAGAAAAAGCTAAAATAAGTGTCATAGGCTAAGGGAGACCACATAGTTTGACCTAGACCACTAAAGACACATGTCACACACTCATTAATTCCCACAAGAGTCAAGTGATGCACATTAGATCACTTAAGCTCACTTAACTGACAAGAGAAGTAGTTCCAACTCACTTAACTGACCCGAAATAGCAGTTACTAATAATAGTAAAGGAAAAAATCGTTAATTAAAGAATAAATCTCTCACTCAAAGAGGAGGTGTGAATTCCCCAATAATGGATGATTTTTTCCATGGGGGATTTGGAATAAATCAAGAAAAAATCAAGAAAATCAAGAAAATCAAGAAAATAAAAAACCCAGAGTTGAGTCTTGATCTAAAAATAACAGTTTTCCCTAAAATCTAGGGATGAGGCGCCATTCTTCTCTATGTGGCCAAATTAAGTGAAATAAAGTGTGATGGAATGTATTAACCAAGATCTAGGAGTCTAAGCTAGGTATAAACTAATGTAAGTTAGGGTTATGCTCCAACACCCCCCCTTAAGCCTAACTGTAATGAAAAAAAAATTGAGTCCCGACAACTTGGCCATTTTAGGTACTCATTACATAAAAGAACTCCTAATGAAAAGAGGAAATAGGGAAAACCTCTTGGGAACCCCCCCCAAAAGAGGAAAAAAATGTTGAGTGGCCAAAAGTGACCTACTTAGCTGTCTCCACCACTCCAAGCATGGCTCTCAGTTCTAGAAATTTCTTTTCAGTGAAGGACTTGGTGAAGATGTCTGCAACTTGCTTCTCTGTGGGGTAGTATTGTAGTGAAACGAATCTGTCACAAATCAGCTCATGGATGTAATGCATGTGATGAAATTCCCATCTGTGAGAAGCGACAATGGCCAAAACTAGTCGAATGAAGTCCATTTTTGCAACAGGTGCAAATGTCTCCGTGTAGTCTATGCCATGTACCTGTGAGTATCATTTTGCGGAAATTCAATATTTGTAATTTCTGATATCACCATATGCAACAATATTTTTTCAATATATCCATCAGCATCGAACAAGATTTCTTCCTTTCGAAAGTGGAACCAAGTCCCATGTGTTGTTGTCCATAAGAGCAAAGTATTATTCATCCATGGCAGCCTCCCAAAGTGGGTTTCCAGTAGCCTCAGAGTGTGACTGTGGATATGAACCAAGTTTCATATAGAAATGTATGGGAAGCAATGGTTTTGTGGTAGCCAAGGCTTGAGGAGCCCCAAACAACTGTGATCTAGTCCTTCTTGTATCCGCAGGATCACCGACTAGTTCACCCGCATCTTGCAGGGTTTTCTCTGACCAAGTTGGAAATTGAGTTGGAGAAGCCATGACCTACTCCTAATTGTCTGTATTAGACCCAAAAGGCTACTTTGATGGATTCTCAAGCAAATTTTCTACTGTTGGAATACTAAGAGGGGGCGGGGGTGAATCAATATGAGGACTTTTTACCACTTTCAATCAGAATATTCAAACTTCAAATTTTTTAGTAGTATATAATTTATTATTTCATCCAATATATCAAAATCATATAACCATAAGTAGTGAAAATCAACAATATCACATGAGATACACAATACACCATAATTTACGTGGAAACCCAAATGGGAGAAAACCACGGAACACTTTCTTATATATATCAAGAATACATTTATAGGAAGCACCAAATTCCAAATTCTCCAATGCCAATTGGAAGGAGGAACCAACCCCCTGATTTACAGTCACCAAAATGAAGGAAGCTACAACTCCCTGAATTCTCGAGCTGCAACTGGAAGGAGGATATGACCCCCTGATTTATAGGAACCAACCTGAAGGAAGGAACAACTCCCTGAGTTCTCTGAAACCAACCAAAAGGAGGCTATGACCCCCTGATTTGGAGGCACCAACTTGAAGCTCCAACTCCCTAATTTCTTTGACACCAACTGGATTGAAGATACGACCCCCTTTCCTTACCCCATCCTACCACCTTGAAATATAAGTGTAGACCCATTGTCACTACCACTAATACTATCACTGCCAATGTCACCAATACATCAACCAACCTGATGTTGTCATTGTCACATCAAACAACCTGTCAGTGTCAGTGTCACATCAACCTGCGAATACCACTGTCACATCAACCAACCTTTCACTATATCGTTCACTATCTCTATCATTGATATACCATCATAAACCAACTAATCCACTCACATGGATACAAAAACCATCACCAAACCATGTACATCAATCATCAACGATGTACATCAACATGTATCAACCATGCACATCAACATGTACCATACCATGTACATCAACCTATATCACACCATGTACATCAAGGTGTACCTCAAAATGTACCAACATATGCCTCGAATCATGCACCAAATATGTGCCTCAAGCATATACCAATGCCTCAACAAGATACCAAAGACATGCCTCAAGCATGCAACATAACATCACAAACATGTAACCCTAAAAAAAGGAACATAAACATACCTTAGATCTTGTAGCTGACCTAATACACAAGATTACAGACCTGTATCTCTTCCTCAACTTCAACAACAAGAGAATAACATCTTCATCAAACATTACCTCAGTCTCACGGGACTAGTTTTGGATTAGTCACAAACACTAACTTTGAACAAGCATAACTTTGTACCTATAATGAATAAGATATGACATTTTAACCAAATATACTTTGAGATATTTCTTCCATCTCCTTAAAAGTTTAGAGTCTAGAACTTCTCACTACAGAAATTATAGAAAAAATGGAAAACCTTCCTGAATTTTAGCCTATTCTAGAGAAAAAACTTGTACAGCATGCCCCATGATCAATATTTGATATATGATTTTGAAACATGCATAAAAAATACTACATATTGTTATCATTCCACTACAATTGGTCTCACAGAATTTGGATCCTCTATGAAAAAGGTATGACTGTTTTACATAGAACACATGTTTGAGACTAGTTTTAGGACTAGCCAAAAAACTTATCTTCCACAAAGTGTATCTCCAAAAATGGCATGACCTAGAAGTTGAACTTTTTACCATAGATACCTTGATATGTCTTCTCAATATCCTCTGATTTTCAATATCTGATTCATTCTAGAAAAAATGTTATAGCGAAAATGGTAAGATGACCTTTAAATAACATACCTTAGAACACATCATCACAAGACTTCATCCTCCCATGGAAATTTTCCCTTCTTCACTTCATCTTCCCTCTGAAATTCACCTCATATATCCTTAGTTACCTCAGATAAGAATCACTTACTCACATAGAAGATATTCAATAGAATTTGCGTGTGAATTTACTTATAAGTGACTTCTTGAGGTGTATATACTTTTTCTAAGTAACCTATTTTCTTAACTTAAGGGATTCTTGAACTTTCTTGTTACAACCACTTTACCCTTTCATTAATGACTTGCAACCAATTAGGGGCCTCTTAACCCATCTTTGGAGCTTCCAACTTCATTACCTCATAACTCCTCAACCATGAGGAAATATGTGTTGTTCCACCTACCATTGGAAACAACATGATGAGGAATATCCACCTATGAGTGTGTTACATGAATTTACATTGTTCTTCATGTCCTTATTCCTAAGAAAATTGGGATTCATTACCACACCTATGGGTGACTTGTAGACTTCTTCAAAGTGCCTTCATGTGAGGGTCATTCTTAGAGATATTCCATAAGGATACCACTTTGGAGACTTCTCCAAATACACCCATGACATCTATTGAAATCAATGACAACCACTACTTGTTGAAATCAATGAAAACTAACTATCCAACAACATCAATGAAAACCAATTGTCTAATAATATCCCCCTTTGGCATTGATGGCAACACTAATACTTGATATGTGACCAATGCTCCTTCGATGTTTCTATCCCTATGTTTCTCTCCCCCTTTGACATAAATGGAAAAGGGTATCTCCCCTTCTGTATTCTCCTCTTGTCTTCATGCCTCTAACACTTATTTTCTTATCTTTCTCTTTCTCCCCATTTGACATTATGGGTAAAAGGTTAACTCCCCTTGTCGATATACTTTCTCTGAACAATCTTTCTCTGACTTCATGCGCTCCCCCTATCTTCATGTTTCTGATCTCTTTGTCTGACAATTTCTCTTCCTTGACTTCTTTGCAATATGTCGTGTAGATCAATGTGAGATTCCATGTATATGCTTTATTTCCTTGTTGGGACATACATGTTATATTCTTTGCACGACTAGTTCTAGTGTCTACTACATTGCGTCGGGTGCACAGGGAGAGTTTAGGGCGGCCTCACCTTTGAGGGTTGCATGGGGGTGATATCCCCCCTGCGTGGGGGTTCGGGGGAAACACACCCAAGAATATTTTTCCCCTCAGGAAACGTGTCACATTTTTACCTCATTTTTTATGTAGCCTCGATTTTTGTGTCCATTGTTGGGAAATTTTGTGGAAAATGGTCTATACCGATGGTTTTCTATTTTTGGTTAAGGAATTAGGGTTGTTGACTAATCCAAGTCATTAGGTTAGGGTTTTGGGTGTCGTTGGCTCCTATATGTATATTGTGTTGTAAACAATGTATCACTATGAATGAATATATAATATGTTGGTTTTCCTAGTTTGGGTTTCTAGGGGAAAAATCTTTGTGTAATGTGTGTATTTACCATTGTATATTTTTTGTTCTTTTATTGAAAATATGTTTGCAGTAAAATATTGTACACAATTAAAATTTACATTTGGTGTCAAAGCTTTGTTGGCTTTAGGGCAATGCCTTTATGGTCAAGGGTTTGTCTCGGGACTGTGATAAGCCTTGTTACAGTAGGAGATATGTGGTAATGATTTTTCAGGTGAAAAGAAATGGCGAGTAGTTCGAAAATGGATAACGAGAAGTTTAATGGGAAACGTTTTGAGTGGTGGAAGATCAAGATGGAATATATGTTGGTGGACAGAGATCAGTGGAACATGATGGATCCATGTATTGCACCTATAGGAACTTCAGTACATGACTGGAAAAAGTTGGATTAGAAGGCAAAGAGCACAATCTGATTGTGTCTCTCAGATTCAATATTACTGAATGTGTCAAAGGAAGCTACAACCAAAGATTTATGGGATAAGTTGGGGAAGATGTATCATTCTAAGTCCCTTGTAAATAAACTATTCTTTAGAAATAATTTGTATAACTTGAGGATGAGAGATGGAGACTCGGTGGCAGAGAATTTGGACGCCTTCAATATTCTGGTAATTCAGTTAGTATTTGTTGAGATTAAAATTCCAGATGAAGATAAGTGTATCAGTTTACTGTGCTCTTTACCAAACTCGTGGGATAGTCTAGTTGTGGCCATAGGTAGTAATAAAACTTCCTTGAAGTTTTATGAAGTGGTCTCATCCTTGTTTTCAGAGGAGATGATATGGAAGAACATGGAAGGACAGAGCATAGATGCATTATTTGTAAGAGGATGCTCCCAGGAAATAAATAGATATAATTACTCAAGTGGGAGATTTAATTCTAAGGGAATATCTAAGTCTAAATTTTGTAAAGGTATGTTGGAGATGTGGAAAAGAAGGGCACTACAAGAAGCAGTGTAGATCCAAAGTTGAGAAAAAGAAGGGATATGAAGAATCTCCTTCTATAGAAGAAAATAACTCCAAGGAAGAAGGAGGGGGTGTGTACTTGGCTTCTTCAATAATGCATGAAGATCATGAGGCATGGTTGGTTGACTCAGGTGCATCCTTTCATATGACTCTCCATAGGGTGTGGTTCTATGATTATGAAATGTATGATGGAGTTAATGTTTTCCTAGGTAATGACTTGACAACCAAAATCATAGGTCGAGGAAAAGTCAATTTGAGGCTCATATATGGAAGGATTAGAACACTAACTAGTGTTATTCACATCCCAGGATTGACCAAAAATTATATTTTTGTAAGAAAAATGAACGATGCAGGGGTAAAAAAATATTTGAAAAGGAAACCTATAGGATGGTTCGAGAAGCAATGGTGTTGCTGAAGGGATTTAGGTTTGGAAATATGTATAAGATGCAAGGAAGAACTATTAATGATGGGTGTAATAGTCCCATTGTTCCTAATATTAGAGTTGAATAAGAAAGAACTCCTACAGTATCTGGAGAAAAGGTTAAGATGTGGCATCAAAGACTAGGGCATATTAGAAAGAAGGGTCTTCAACTACTACAGGGTAGAGGTATGGTTGAAGGTATGTCTAACTTATCTGTGGATTTTGATTTCTATGAACATTTTTTATATGGGAAGAAGAATCGGGTAATATTCCCCTCTAGTACAATGATGTCAGAATGAATTTTGCAGCTAGTTCATAGTGATGTGTTTGGACTTGTGTCGGTTCCATCATTGGGAAATTCAGTGTACTGTGTCTCATTTATAGATGACTTCTCGAGGAATACTTGGATATATTTCCTCAAGAATAAATCTAAAGTCTTTGACAGGTTTAAAGAGTTTAAGGATGACTTCTCGAGGAATAGTTGGATATATTTCCTCAAGAATAAATCTAAAGTCTTTGACAGGTTTAAAGAGTTTAAGACTCTTGTTGAGAATCAAACAAAGAAAATAATTAAGGTGTTGAGGACAGATAATGGAAGAGAGTTATGCGAGAATGAATTTGAGGAATTGTGTAAGAAGTGTAGTATATAAAGGAAGAAGACTACTCCCTATACACCTCAGAAGAATGGAGATGCAGAAAGGATGAACATGACACTAATGAAAAAAAAAGGTGCATGCTTAATGGTGTTGGGTTAGGGAAAGAATTTTGGGCAGAGGTAGTGGGTACTGCATGTTACCTGGTCAACAGATCACCCTCATCAACACTAGATGAAAAGACTCCACGAGAGGTATGGATTGGTAAGAAACCTTCTCTCACACATCTCAAGGTATTTGGCTATGAGACCTATGTTCATGTTCCAAAGGAAAACATGAGTAAGCTAGATAAGAAGGTTGAAAAGGTTATCCTTATTGGGCATAAAGATGGCCTCAAAGGTTATAAGCTTTGGAACACAGAAACTAAGAAGGTTATTTATATTCGAGATATGGTATTTAGAGAAATAAATGATGTTGTCAAACATGATGTCCTACCAGGTAAGGAAGAACTAGAGAAAATAGAGTTTGATTTAAAGGATGATGAATAAAACTCTACAGAAGAACAAGAATCAAAATAATAAGATCCTCATACTCCAATATTGAGTAGATCAGTTTGAGAAAGAAGGAAACCAAAAATGTATAATCCATATGATTTTTGTTCAAATTTTGCTTTGTCTATTACTGACGATGATCCTAGAATTGTCAGGGAGGCAGTGGATTCAAAGGATGGAAATCTTTGGAAAAGGGCCATTGAAGAAGAAATGGAATCTTTGGATAAAAATGAGGCTTGGGATCTAGTGGAGTTGCCAATTGGAAGAAATC